>WAAG01067108.1:153468-249350 GCA_013390105.1 Tichodroma muraria
GCACCGGGACACAGACCGGCACCGGGACACAGACCGGCACCGGGACACAGACCGGCACTGGCACCGATACCGGCGCGGCCTCCGGCCCGCAGGACCGCCCCGGCACCAGCACTGGGACCGACACCGGCACCGAGACTGGGACCGAGACCGGTACCGGCACAGGGACCGGGATCGCCTCCGGCCCGCAGGACCGCCCCAACACTGGCACAGGGACCAGCACCAGGGCTGGGATGACCCCGACACCGACACCGGGAACGCCTGCGGCCCACGAGACCGTCCCGGCACCGACACCAACACCGACACCGGCACCCGGGACCGGGACCGCCCCGACACCGCCACTGGGACCTCCCCAGCACCGGCACCGGGATGCTGGACCCGGGCGGGTCCCGGCGGCCGTGGGGTTTATTCCCTGCTCGCTGGGAAGCCTGCGGCTCCCGCGCTCTGCCCCATCCCCGAAGAGCTCAAGGACGGGGCTCTGAGCGTCCCGGGCTACTGGAAGGTGTCCCGGCCCAGGGAGCAAGAGGATCCTTAAGGTCCCTCCCAATCCGAACCGTTCTGTGATTCCACAATTTGTCTCGGCACACAAAGAGAAAGTCCAAACTGAGATAAATCCCTGCCCCACTACCCAGCCACCCACCCCTGTGCTATCAGAGCGGCAGTTTGAAATAAAAATTAAGCGAACTCGGTGCTTTTTGGTCAATCTGACTAAGCAGGCTTTGGTTCTGTGAGGAGAAAAGTTTGACTTGTGTGCTCTTAATGCCCAGCTGGATTATCTCATTCCGGCAGCAATCCCGCCCCGGGATCGGGGAATTACAGTTCCTACACTACCAGATGCACTGGAGTGCCTTGGAATAATCAGCAATAAGTCAGAACACTGAAAAATGGGAGCAGACAGTGCAAAAAATAAAGCCTGGTAACAGACTGTGCTCTGGGTTCCCCGCACGCTCTGCTATACATGGCAGCTTCATGTTCTTGTACACAGAGCAGCACAAAACAAAACTCAAGCTGAGCATATTTTTCTTCCATAAAGATGACATTGCAAATGTGTTTTTTGGAATTAAAATAGCATAGCTGTTCATAGAGTTTCTAGTCACCACAGTGAAAAGAACTGATGGACAAAGGCGTTTTTCTGCCATTAATTTCCCTACATAATCTTCATTCCAAAAGCCCAGCCAGCCTTTGGGAAGGCTCTTGTGTTGATAATTAAAATCCCAAACGTATGAGATAAGCTGAGTGCCAAATGCTGAGCACTTTGTCATCTGAGAACAGAAAGGCACAGAGCTCAGCTGCTTTATTGGGTCCAAATGGGAAGGTCAGGCCTGGTAAGAAAGCCTAAAGAACAATTATTAGAGTCTGAGCACACCCCCGCTAATTACAACAAAAGCAAAAATTCCTTGTCTGTGCAGACATTTAAACCAGATCAAGGAACCACACAGAGTTCAGTTGTTTTCAGATTTTATCTGAGGGCCACGTGGGAGTTTGCCCGTGTATTCATGGTATAATCAAAGATACTGTAGAATCACAAAATCAGTTTGGTTGGAAAAGAGCTCCCAAGACCGTGGAGTGCCACCTGTGCCCGATGCCCAGCCCAGAGCACTGAGTGCCCCTTCCAGGTGACACCTTCAGGGACGGGCACTCCAAACCTCCCCGAGCATCCCAATGCCTGAGGCATGTCAGGCTGGGGGGAGGGATTGAGTATTATCTGTTCAAAACTGTAAGAAATTTGGAAGAGGGTTGTGAATTTTCCTAGAAGTCGGTGTTGATGTGAGTATTTTATCATCAGAGCACGTAACTCTGCAGGGAAATCATGGATTGTGGGGAGGCTTGGGGTGCACGCTGGGAGGGCTTCTCCCTCTGGATATCTGCTGCTCGGTGAGATCCCAAAACTGGTGGAAATCCAGCGTGACTCTGTTCTGTAGCAGGGTGGCTGCAGGCCTGTGGGCTGGCGTGGGAAAATCTGTCCCCACCAGCCAGCAGTCTGCTCGTGGAGCCTTGGAAAAAAACACACCAGAGCTCGTTATTCTGCCTGTTTGGGACTGAACTCTTTCATGGGTACCTCGTTGTTGTCTCACAGAGTATGGAGCACATATATACGTGTTTGTGTGCATATAAACACTCAGGATGGGCCAAAGCGAATATTTACAGCCCAATCCCCCGGATCAGGATGTACTTGAAATGTACTAATAAAGTACTGAAGAAAAAACAGTACTTTTTTTTCTTCATGGTTTTTTCTAAACCTTTTTTCTAAATGGTTTATTTATTTTGAAGGTTATTCCTCCTCAAAATAAGTTTCCCTTGAGCTTTGCAATCAGTTTCTGCACCTCAATTCCAGCTCTGCTCCAACGCCCACTGTGGCCTTGGACAAGTCAGTAACCTTGGCTGCTGTGTTTCTAGCAGTAGAGCAGTGTTTGTCTGCACATCTCTTGGGGGTATGGCCAGGATTAATTAATTCTTGCTCTTTATGACTTGCTAACTGCCTGCAATGCTTGGGATGTAAAACATTGAACACCAAAAGTGACTTTTCACTCTTAGAGGGTGTCATGGATTGACTGTTCCATGGAGGTACCACTGTCCTGGTATGGTGTGATTATTTGGGGTGTGATTATTTGGGGGTCACAAGCCCTACAGTGCCAACAGCTGGAGGATTTTCTCGTGGCACAAATCCTGCTGGACTGTGTTGGCCTGGGAGCACCAGAGGGATGGGGTTTGTGGCGTGTACAAGTCCCTGAGGAGATCTCCATGTGCCCTGTGCTGCAGCAGCTCCGGAGGAGGCACCAGGATGAGCAGAGGGCTGGAGCAGCTCTGCTGGGAGGAAAGGCTGGCAGAGCTGGGGTTGTTCATCCTGGAGAGGAGAAGCTCTGGGGTGACCCCAGTGTGCCCTTCCTGTGCCTGAAGGGGCTGCAGGAAAGATGGAGAGAGAGGATTTCCAAGGGATGGAGTGCCAGGATAAGGGGGAATGACTTCCCACTGCCAGAGGGCAGGGTTAGATCCCAGGGTTAGATGGGATATTGGGAAGAACTCCTCCCTGTGAGGGTGGGGAGAGGCTGCAACAGAATTCCCAGAGAAGCTGTGGCACCTCCATCCCTGGAAGTGTCCAAGGACAGGGCTTGGAGCCACCTGGGACAGTGGAAGGTGTCCCTGCCCACGGCAAAGGAACTGGATGAGCTTTAAAGTCCCTTCCAACCCAGGCCATTCCACGGCTCTGTGATTGTCAGGTTATTTCCTATATAATCCTATCCAGTAAAATATTTTACTTCGCCGGTTTTTCTCTCCAGCTGGGCTCTCGCTGTTTGCTCGCAGTCAGTGGTGGTGGGTTTTGCCATCACATGATGATCCAGAGTGATAAATCCCTGTTCTCTGGTGATTCAGCTCTGTGTGGGAACAGGATGAGATGCTGACAAATTGCATCAGCGCCGAAACTTCTCTCTCAGGCATCCACATTTTGATTTTTAGCAGTGCTGCCTAGGACAGCACTATCGAAGTCTTCCCATTTTAAGTGAAAGTCTTCCCAGATTTCTGCCATCCTGCTCTTGACAGGTGGGAAAGGGGGACACGGCTGATGGGGTTATCAACCAAAGGTCCCGCAGGAAGCAGGAGCAGCAAAGAACCGTGGGGTCCAACTGCTCATTTTCCTCCTCAGAGAGTCTGAAGAGATTCAGCAAGTTGCTATTTTCAGATTTACTGCCCCATGGATCTTCCTGAAAGCTGCTGAGGCTGTAGCCTCGCTTTCACAGGCTGGAGGTTTCCCTGCCCAGCACTTCTGTTCAGATGTGGCTTTTAGGAATGCTGGCTCCCATTCCAAACTTTCCACCAGCAACTTTCAGGCTGATTCCAACCCTATATAATCCATCCCTTCCCAAAGTGACTGGTAGCAATCTCCACCACCCAGAGGCAGCAAAGCTGTGTCAAAATGATGTGAAAGCAGGCAGGGTTTGTTTTCCTGGAATGACCAAGGGAGAGAAAACTGCACAGAGGAATTCCTGTGGCTGAGGAGCCCCACCAGGCAGCAGGACATCCCAAGGTGGCCAAGGAGGGACACAGTGAGGGTTGTGTGTGTCCTCCAGCACCTCTCCAGGAGCACAAACCCCACTCCTAAAGCCTTGGCACACACCTCTGCTGCAGGAAATACCGGGATGTTGGAGCTCCTGAGGGGATTTCCATCCTTGGATTATTGCTGTGAGGAGCTATGTTGAATTTCTCTCCTGATCTCTGCAAAGCCCCACACCCACCCCTGGGGACTGCTTGGGGTTCTTTATCTCTCTCAGAGATAACAGGAGGATATCTCTCCTTCTCTAACAGAAGGAAGAGTCATGATTCCACTTGCTTTAAATGTTTCTGCAAAGCTCCAAAGTTTTGATTTCAATTGCTGGAGAAAAGGGGCACTGAAAAGGCTAAAAATCACTTTTAACGGGTAGCATCAGCAATGGTGGTAGGAATCTCTGGCACTGGTGGATTCCACTGCAAGAACCAAGCTGGATGGGGCTTGGAGCAACCTGAGCTAGTGGAAGATGTCCCTGCCCATGGCAGGGGGTGGAATGAGATGATCTTTAAGGTTCCTTCCAACCCAAGCCATTCCACGATTCTATGATTTATTGCTTTGTCACATCAGGCAGGTTTTGCTAATCAAAACATACACTTAAAAAAAGAAGAAAAAGAACCTTGACTGCTAAAGCAACAAAAGTGAAACACTGCTTCCCTCCTGTGGTGACCTCCCTGATTGCGCAGCGAGACACCGCGATAATAAAGTGATTTGAAAAAAATTATTATCATTATTCTGGTGCACTTGCAGCCAGGCAGTCGCTCACACCCCGCTGTCCTTGTCACAGCCCCGGACTGACATTTCCAAAGCAGAACACCAAGCCCAGCTCTCGCTGCTCAGCCAGGCTGGAAGCCCTGAGAACCTTATCTTCTCCCAGGCTGCTCTTTGTGTCCAAGTTCTCCCCTTTCAGCTGCCTTTGAGTGGATTCTCTGCCTGGCTGGGTTCAGGAGTGTTCTGTGTCACTAAATAATGAAGGGGCTGAGTGGCAGCAGGACAAAGGGAGCACACGAGGATGGGGCTCCCAAGCCTTTGCACATTCCCTGGAGCTGCTTTAAAGCTGGCTCACTGAGCCAGCACAGGGAGCGGCCCCACTTGGGCTGTGGTGATGCCATTTCTGCGTTTCCTGCTATTATTGTATTCACTTTGTGTTGTGTAAATACTTTATTAGTATCTGGAGGCTCATTTGGGAGCTCACATCTCTTCCTGAAGTGTCCAAGGCCAGGCTGGATGGAGCTCTGAGCAAGCTGGGACAGTGGAAGATGTCCCTGCCCATGGCAGGGGGATGGAATTGGATGGTCTTTAAGGTCCCTTCAAGCCCAAACCATTCTCTGATTCCATGGCACTGAAGTCTGGATTTAGGTTGTGGTTTGCTGTAGAAAAGGAATATAGCAGGGACATCATAAAAATATCTGTGGTCATGAATAAGTGAGAAGAAATAGGTCAAGAGATTTGGAATTCCTTTTTTTCCCCTTATGAAGGGATGCATGATCAATGATGACAGGATAAGTCAGGGATGATTAAAGCACAAGATCTTTCATTCTCTGAGACAAGCAACAGCAGGAGGAGAGGGAACGGCCTCAGGCTGGGCCAGGGGAAGCTCAGGGTGGACAGCAGCAGGAATTTCCCCATGGAAAGGGTGCTCAGGCCTTGGAAGTGCCCAGGGAGGTTTGGATCCCCATCCCTGGAGGTGTCCAAGGCAGGGCTGGAGGTGGCACTCGGTGCTCTGGGGATCAGGTTGGACTCCATGGTCTGGGAGGGCTTTTCCAACCTGAATAATTCTGGGATTCTGAGCAGGGAGTGGAAGAAATATGCAACACCCAAGCCACTCTTCTATTTCAGCTCTGAGCTCACGAATACCAAAAATTTCTCGGCGAGAGAAGCTTGTGAGTTGCCTTGTTCCTGGATTTTTAGCTCAGTTTCCCAAAAGCGAAGCATTTGAAATCAAAGAGCTATTCCTAGACAGAGTATACAGACAGCCTTCTCACTCAGGACTGGAAACTGGGTTCATCTGAGGAGAAATCAGCCAGGTTTTGGCGAGAGGAGAAGGAATGGTGGAAAAAGAAACGTTCTCCCTCCTGTCATAATGCTTTTGATAAAATTAAAGCTGCAGCAGATGGTGATGGTACAGGCTAATGTTCCCATATGGCAGGATCAATCAGGCTAGGAATATGCTGCTTTAAGAGACGTGTGAAACTGATAGATGTTAATATTCCAAATATTTTAGCTTTGGATCTTGAGCATTCTCCCAGGCTATGAAGAAGAAGCTGGAGCTGGAAGAAGATTCTTGTGCTCAGGAAGGGTTTGCCTGGACTGCAGCTGTACTTTGGTGGGATACTCATTCCTTCTCTCCATCCTCAGCTGGCTGAGCTCCTGCTTTGCTCCCTGCATGGTGCTGAGGGCAGAGGCTCAGTCAGAAGGGAAATGGAGATGGGAAAAGGAACAGGAACAGAAATCGAGACAAGGAAAGGAACAGGAAAGAGAATGGAGACAGAGGAAGGAGCAAGAAGGGAAATGGAGACAGGGAAAGGAGCAGGAAAGAGAATGGAGACAGGGAAAGGAGCAGGAAAGAGAATGGAGACAGGGAAAGGAGCAGAAAGGGAAATGGAGACAGGGAAAGGAGCAGGAAGGGCAATGGAGATCAGGAAAGGAGCAAGGTCTCACTGCACGGGCAGGGCAGGGCCACTGCCAGGTGCTCCCTGTTCCATGGTTTTGTGGGACTCTCAGAGCAGAGACACTGTCAGGGAGCAGGACCTGCCACACTGTCCCTGCAGCAGTTCCTTTCCACCTAGAGAAAACCAGGAATTCTTCCCGACTCTTAGTTCCTGATCCTGACAGGCAGTGTTCAGAGTTGAATTCTTTTGTGAATGATTCACTTTTCTAGGACTGAGCTTTGCACGGAAATGAGGAAAACACCCCAAAACCCCGGCCTGAACAGCCCCCAGCACGGCAGGACACACTCACACCGAACTGTTGGATGATTTCACGTGGCTGTACATCAAAATCTTCTCTCTTCTTGTCATTCTTGTCTCTGAGGAACTTATTTCACGTGTGCTGTGCCTCTGCTGAGTGGTGGAATTGCACCAGGGGTGCCAAACTGGGATCAAAATCTGTTTGGAACTTGGGATGATGATATTAAACATCAAAACCAATAATGACAAGGAGAGATCCTGGCTGTGAGCACTGTTGTTTGTCCCTCACGCTTGGGATGTGGAATAGGATCCTATTGTTGTATTCCCAACAAACAAAGAGGCAGATTCTGCTCGTGCCTGATTAGCTGGTCTTTGTATGAGTGCAGGAAAATAAAGTCTGTGTGAGACAGAGCATGGTGTGAAGGATCCTCCTGGGCCAGCCCTGCTGGGGACGTGACCTCCAGGGCGTCTGAGGGGGACAAAGAGCCAAGTTTGAGAATCCATGGATTCAGAGGGATAAACATCACTTTCATTTCAATTTCAACACTCTGCAAAATACTCCCAGCAATTTAAACTGGAGGCATGCAGGGACTTGAGTGACTCTGCAGGGTTGGGAAGCTCAAAGGGAGGTAGTTCAGAAGTGCTAGGGAGGGATCTCCAGCGTTCCTACAGGAAAATTCCCCGTCGTGTTGTGATAACAAGGAAGCTTGGATTTGGGACAGCTCCCATCCCACCTGCAATGTGGTAATCAGAGAAACCCATGATAGGAAACACCTGAAGAGATAGGAAAATGGTTTAAATATTGGCATTTTTAACATGACAGCATCCTATTCCTGCCTATGGAAAAATTTGATTCTTAAATCAACGCTTCAGGCCCCTTGCTGAATCTAAAACACCCCAGTTTTTGGGAATGGGAGCTGTGAGTGACCATTTCTGAGGTGTCCTTTGTCATTTGGTGTCACCAGTGTTCAGTGCCAGGTCCAGAGGCTGGCTGGCTGAGCACAGCGAGCTCTGTCCCAGAATCCCAGGATCACTGAGGTTGGAAAAGCCCTCCCAGACTATGGAGTTCAACCTGATCCCACCTTATCACCAGCCAAGGGCACTGAGTGCCACCTCCAGGAATTCCTTGGGCACCTCCAGGGATGGGGATCCAAACCTCCCTGAGCAGTTCCAAGGCCTGAGCCCCCTTTCCATAGGGAAATTCCTGCTGGTGTCCACCCTGAGCCTCCCCTGGCCCAGCCCGAGGCCGTTCCCTCTCCTCCTGTCCCTGTTCCTGGAGCAGAGCCCGACCCCCCGGCTGTCCCCTCCTGGCAGGAGCTGTGCAGAGCCAGAAGGGCCCCCTGAGCCTCCTGTGCTCCAGGCTGAGCCCCTTCCCAGCTCCCTCAGGAATTCTCCAGGCCATTCCCAGCTCTGTTCCTTTCCCTGGACACACTCCAGCCCCTCCATGTCCATCTTGCATTGAGGGCCCAGAACTGGATACAGCCCTCAAGGTGTGACCTCACCACTCCAGCTCTCCCCTAAAACATTACTTTTAAATGCATAAACCTTGGAAAAATACGCATCCTTTGTCCAAAATAATACGAACAAAAAAAATCTCAGAACTTCCATTCGCCAATGTCAGAAATATCTGCACAGGTTGTAATCAGGAAAGAAACTCTCTGAGCTCAGTCAGAAGAGATGAAGTAATTTGTGTCCCCATCCTTCCAGCGAGCCTTTGTTTGTTATCTCTCATTTTGCATCTGTACATTTGATTTTTCCTGCCTGAGCCTGGGATTCTGCGTTTGTCCTCGGTGAGATTCAGCCCACAGATCTCATCCCATTATCCCGATCAATCTGAATTCAGGAGCTGCTCTCTGTGTTGTTACAACACCTCCCAGCTCATAAAGCTGCATTATCTCTGCTATCAGACAAATCAGTTATTAATGGGCATGAACAGAACAAGCAGCTCTGGCCCCACCTGAATTGGGGGCTGCATTTTCTCCCGCTGAGGCACTGAAATTACAGGGCTTTTATTGTGTTCCTATTTTGCTCCCATGGCCCTGATTTGCTTTTGAGGCTGCCGTGCAAACCTGAGTACAGAGATTTTCACAGCCAGGATATCTCACAGCTGCTTCTCCCCCGTCCACCAGGCCGTTACTCTGTCAGGGGAGGAAATTAGATTCATTTGATGTGATTCGCTCCTGAGAAAATCCATGCTGCCTTTTTCCCTGTAATTTTGTTATCTTCTAGGTGTTTATATTGATTATTTCATCATTTGTCCCAGGATGTTTCCAAGAAATGGAGTTGGGCAGGCTGAGGGATCACTCCTGGGGCTTCTTTTTCTCCTTTCTCAAAGCCAGGGCACTGTTTACTCCTCCTGTCACCACCTTCTCAGAGATCCTCACTAATGCCTCAGAAATTCCCATGGATGGTTCACAAGTGCTCTGGGATGAATTCCATCAGCTCAGCTGATTTCAGGGCACCCACACATTTCCATGTGTGTATTCCAGCCTGGGTTCAGCTCCTTTTTACCACCAGGTGAGGGAAAATGACGGAGCAAAGCAGATTTTCTCCAAAACAGAGTCCACACAAAGACAGGAGAGTGCCCAGGCAGGGAGCTGGGAAATCTTGGCCTCCACATGATGGGAATGGTGCCTGTCCCACAGATCTGCAGGAAAAACGAGGCTGTGATTTTGCAGGAATTATCTCTGATAATTGCTGAATCCTGATGCTCCTCTGAGCTGCAAACCACCCTTGTCAGGCTGCTGAGTGGGCAGGGGGCTTGGAAGCTCCCTGAGGTGTTGGTTAGGAACCCAAACTGGCCTGAGAGGATGTCTGGGACCCACAGAAAGACGTGGAGATGCTTCCAGGGATTTCTGGCAGCTTGGAACTTGCAGGTGGGACTTTGAGGAGGAGTTGGATAATCCAAGCACAGAGCTGGGCTGGGCACCCACTGGCTCAGGGTGGATAATTCCTGTCCGAGGCCATGTCACAACCTTCAAAAGAGACCAGGAAGTCTCTGCATCTTTGTTTGGGTTCACTTTTGCTGGTCTGAGCCCAGCAAACTCACACTGGTGCAGCTTTACAGAAATTAGAGATCCTGACTCTGAACCCGGAGCCTGGGACACTCCACATCTTAATTTGGGTGCTTAACCTGGATCACAGAGGCATCTGACAGAAACAAAACAAAGTGTGGGTGAACTATCATTGGCAGGAGGGGAGAGCCCGGTGTCAGCTTGCAATTTCCAAGTAGTTTATTTCATTTATTAATTATTAACTGCCGCCGTGTCAGGAATACATTTACAAGGGCAAGATTAGATCACGCTCATACCTTTCCGAACAATTCAGCTTTTTATTAAATTTCCATCCAGGAGGGGAATTTATGCTGATGAAATTATTTGAGGGACTATTAAAAAGATCCATAAAAATCCCAGTCCAGTGCAGCAGAAAGAGGAGGGTTTATGAGATTTGTGAGAAAGCATTTATCACCTGGAAACACGCCCCAGGTAGCTCGATCCAGTTTGTTTTTAATTTAACTGCTCAAAAGGCACTGGATGCCTTTTCAGTCATACTTAAATCACCCAAAGTAATTACAGAGCAGGACTTCCATCTCATTAAGCTTCAGACCACTAGAGAGAGCCAGACTAAAGTCAATGCCCACTTGTGCAGCCTGAAATGGGAAAAGCAGCTGAGAGCAGGAGATTCAGAGCATATAAATCAAAATTTGTATCAAAATTTGTGATCTGAGCTCCTGCTTGGGGGCTCAGGGCTGAGGTTCTTCACCCAGCAGGCCAAGGGAGGCTTCTCTGCCTTGGAAGTCTGGATCCATCTGTGCCAAACCCTGCAAATGCTTTGGAAATTCTGCCCTTATGAGCTTCCAGCATCATCCAGTTCTCGTCCTGAGGCTCTCAAGGAGCTAAATTCCTGTATTTGTTTTCACAATATTTTATTTCTTTCTTTTCAGTTTCGAGGTGATTTCCTGTGTCTATGGAGCTCTCTAATATCATATCAGCTATGCCAGGGGGGAAAAATCCAACCAAGGTGACCCGAGGGATGGAGCAGCTCTGCTGGGAGAGCTGGGATTGTTCAGCCTGGAGAGGAGCAGCTTCGGGGTGACACAATTGTGGCCTTGCTGGGGCTGAAGGAGCTGCAGGAAAGATGGAAAGAGAGAATTTACAGGGGCTGGAGTGCCAGGATAAGGGGGAATGGATTCAGACTGAAAGAGAGTAGGTTTAGGTGGGATATTAGGATATATCCCACCTAAGATAAAATAATAATGGAATAAAATCTCTGTGAGGGTGGGCAGGCCCTGGCACAGGGTACCTGGAGCAGCTGTGGCTGCCCCTGGATCCCTAGAAGAGTTCCAGGCCAGGCTGGACACTTGGAGCAACCTGGGATAGAGGAAGGTATCATTTAATTCCACCCCATGGCAGGGGGTGGAATTAAATGATTTCTGAAGTCTTTAAAATAAAATGCAGTAAACCTATGCCACTTCCTCCTCATTTTTGCATCCTGGCCATGGAGGGGGTTTGCAGTAACTCGCAGTGGAGAGAATCTCTGAGTGCTTGCAGTAGAAAACACGGCAGGGAACAGCGGGGCTCCCTTATTTGAGGAAGAACCTCTTGAAAGAGTCCGAAATGAGCCTGCCAAATATTTGTGTGCAGCATCAGAGCATAAACAAACAGGGCTCTGGGGCTCACACAGGCAGCTGGGCAGCGCTGAGGTTAAACACTCCCAGATTTCTCCCTCCCCGTGCTCTTCCAAGCCCGGGAAACAAAGCTGCACTTTGCTGATGTCAGGCACTGAGGAGCCCTTCGGGGGATTTGCCTGCCCCGAACAAAGTGCAGAAATCTGGGCTGATATCTGTGAGCAGATTGAGCCCCTGGATCGTGGGATTGAGCCCCTGGGTCATGGGATTGAGCCCCTGATCCTGGGATTGACCCCATGGTTCATGGGATTGATCCCCTGGATCCTGGGATTGACCCCATGGTTCATGGGATTGATCCCCTGGATCCTGGGATTGACCCCATGGTTCATGGGATTGAGCCCCTGGATTGTGGGATTGAGCCCTTCATCCTGGGATTGAGCCCCTGATCCCGGGTTTGAGNCCGTGCTCTTCCAAGCCCGGGAAACAAAGCTGCACTTTGCTGATGTCAGGCACTGAGGAGCCCTTCGGGGGATTTGCCTGCCCCGAACAAAGTGCAGAAATCTGGGCTGATATCTGTGAGCAGATTGAGCCCCTGGATCGTGGGATTGAGCCCCTGGGTCATGGGATTGAGCCCCTGATCCTGGGATTGACCCCATGGTTCATGGGATTGAGCCCCTGGATTGTGGGATTGAGCCCTTCATCCTGGGATTGAGTCCCTGATCCTGGGATTGAGCCCCTGATCCCAGGTTTGAGCCCCTGGATCCTGGGATTGAGCCCCTGATCCTGGGATTGAGCCCCTGATCCTGGGATTCTGCAGCTCCTGAAGATCCTCCCTGCAGGGGTACAGCCTTGTTAGCAGCTTCCTGTGGCTCCAAGGTGCCTGAGCTGGTTCAGGGGTTGCCTTTTCTCCTGAATCTCAGCTCTGGAGCTTGGAGACTTTTCCTTGCCCTGGGAAATATCCTGGGAGCTGTGGTTGAGGCAGGTCCACGGTGGGATGTGCCTGCAGCACATTTTCCCTCTTTGACTCATCTCCTGTGCTGTAAACGCTCAGTTCAGAGCTCTGAGGTTCACAAAATGACAGATTTCAGGATTTTGGAACAATAATTCTTAGGAATTAGGGTTCCAAATATATACATATATATATATATAATATACATATATACATATATATACACATATATATACATATATATACAATATAATAATATTGTATGTTATTTATAATTTTATATTTATTATATATAGTTATTGATATAATTATATAGATGATGGTGATGATGATGATGATGATGACGATGATGATGAGGTTTACATTTATATGTGTAAATTTGTGTTTCCTTCCCCAGCCCCTCACAAACTCCTGCATTTCTCATCCTCCCCCGCTCCTGGGGAGAGGCCCGAGGCCGTGCTGTTCCCTGCTGGAGCTGATTCCATCTCCCAGTTCCTTCCAGCCACCGCCTGAGGAGCTGCCTCAGCCCCCGGGCTGACAAACACAGTGCTGAAGAATGGTTTTTCCACTTTGCCAGGCAGCGGAAAAAAGGCTCTCCTGCCACTCCTGGAGCCAGGCAGGGCCGTGCACTTAGTGGGCTTTGGGGAGCAAAGCGTAAATATTTCAGAAGGGTGCTTTAATAAGTGTTTGTTTGCTCAGAAGCTGTTGATTCCTTCTTGGGGAGTTGCTATGGTAAAACCACGTTGGTTTAAAGAGGAATAATGATTCTCTCCTCATGTCTGGGTCTATGGGAGCTCTTGCAGATCCCTGTGTCACCGGCGAAGGGATGGCTCTGGGAAGAAACGGATGCAAGGACAGATTTTGTCTGGTTTTCTGAGCACGTGCTGGAACTGGCTGCTCCAGACTTTTGTGTCGGAGAATTGAGGCTTCAAAACTCACCACTGAGCACAGGACTTTGAATTTCATCCTCTCAGCACGTTATTCCGGGATTTAGGAACGCCCAATCCGCCCAGGTGGCAGGGGTAGGGAATGTCATCTGCTCCAGCATCTTTAGGAAAGGAGCTGGAGTTGCTGGAGAGGGCGGGGATTCAAGGACAGGTTTTGTCTGATGAGACTTCGTCGCATTTTCTGAGCCCTTTGTGGTACTGACTGTTCCAGACTTTGTGACTTGAGGCTTCAAATCTTGCCACTGCCTCCCCTTCTGAGCACAGGACTTGGAATTCCACCCTCTCAGCACAGTTATTCCTGGATTTAGGAACGCCCAATCCGCCCAGGTGGCAGGGGTAGGGAATGTCATCTGCTCCAGCATCTTTAGGAAAGGAAAGGAGCTGGAGCTGGTGCTGGAGATCTGCTGCCAAAAGGTACAATAGACAAAACATGGTTCAGCAAAGAGCCCAGAGGAGAAGGGCTGCCTTAGATAAGGGACTGACAGGCTGTGCCACTTCAGCTGGGCTTGTTTAAACCTGATTTTGTGTCTTTATATCAGATTCCAGCCTCTCTCACTTGCAGTCTTCAGGAGTGCTGGCTGATTTTTGCGTCCCCAAAAACAACACCAGAGCTTAGCGAGGCAGTGCTAAAACCTGGCCAGGAGAGGGAATGTCCTTTGTGGTGCTGGAGGGTTGTTGGCATGGGAACGGGAGCTCATCACACGGCATGTCCTTTCTTTCACACCAGCAGGGAACTTGCAGTGTTCAGCCCCAAAAACAGGCTGGAGGAACTGCTCAGAATGCCTCGTGAGAGGCCAGGCTGTCCCCCTTGGTGATGAGCTCTGTCTGTTCCCCTTTTGTATTCCCGCTCTGTGCCACAGGAAAACGGGAGCTGCCACATCCAGCCTGGGCTGGGTGGTGTTCGTTGGGATCTTCTGCTCAGCCACTGTGTGAGGCTCAGGAAATGCAGCCCGGTGCTGCTCCCTGCTCCTCCCTGCCCTGCCTGGACCCAGGGCAGCTCTCCAGCAGCTTGGAGGTGATAAAAAGTCTGAAAAGGTATTGGGTCTAAAAGCTGTAACTGAAGGAATCAGGGTCCTGCAGTGTCTGGGGGATCCTGGGAAGCTCACTGGAAGCACACTCTGGAATTATGGAATAACCCCCAGAGCTGCCTCCCAAGCCCGGCTGTGCTGCTGGAGGAACGATCATTCCCCACATTTCATCTCCACGCTTCATCTCCCAGCCAGCCCTCCGTGCTAAAGCCCTATTAATGATAATGTGACACCTCTGAGATCCTAAAAAACCCCAAAGCTGAGATAATGGTTAATGAGCTGGCAGAGCACAGCAATCCCCTGTGTTAACTCCTGTCACCTCGGGAAATTTGGGACAGAAATGGCATTGTGAGCTTGCTGTAGAGACAGAAAACCCACCCAGACACCTCTGAGGAGATGCCAGGGACTCTCAGCTGGGCTGGGATTGGGATAACATTTGTCTGGTGTTCTGTATCTCCTCAATTTTATCTCTGCAAAGTGGCACCCCTGTGCTTGCCATGATGAAACTTATGTGGCTCTGCCTTGCAACTGCTAAGATTTGGTCAAATTTATTGCCAGAGGTTAAACCAAACCCGGTGAATGCTCCTCAAACCCTTTTCACAACCCACACAATACGAAACTCATTTTATTTCCAGTGATTCCTTTCTCTCTCTCTCTCTCTCTGTGGGTTGCAAATTAACTGGGGAATAAGCTCTGCGGGCATCAATTAATGCTTCATCCTTTGGCCTTTGGGCTTGGTTATCCACCAGCTCCCAGGGCACAGCCAAAAATACAATTTTGTCCTCATGATGTTCTGGATGAAGGCCTGGAGAGCAGGAAAGGCCACTCCACTCTTGTTTCCCTCTGCTGCAGTGGCCAAAACTACCCCTGATGTGTTCGAGGCAGAGCTGGGCAAGAAATTCCCAAGTGAATCCAGGGACAAGAAACAGGACAATGTTCTGAGGGCTCTCAGGGTATCGGAGCCCAAGATAACAGAGAATTTTTTGAAATTTCTCAGCAGTAGCACTATTTTTTTGGACAGAACAGGTGCATTTACTCAGACAGAACTTTTTGTGGGAAAAGTTCCCAAGGGATTCCCAGAAGCATTGTTAAACCTCAGATTTGGAGCTGGGAATGCTCAGGGATAGGATTCTCTGAGGGATTTGCTGACTAAATCCATCCCAGGCTGGATTTTAGCCTGCCCTGCTGCCCACCACCCTCCTCCTTTTCCACAGTGCCTTGCAGAGAGCAAAAAGATTACTGGGAAACCTGGATGTGTTTGCCATGAGGGAAAAATTCCCCCTTTCCAACTCAATTTCTGAGAATTTTCACCTGGCTTTAACCCCCCAAAAATAAAAATAAAATAAAAACCTGAAAGAGAGAATGGGGTGACTTTGGAGCATCCCAGGCAGAGCAGAGATGTGAGGGGATTCTGGGGACATCCTGAGCTGGCTTTGGGGGCTTTGACTCTGCTGAGGTCGGGTTTTCCTCAGCATCTCTCTCTAGAAATATTCCAGGACCTCAATTCCCCAGGAAATCCATTGTTGTGGTTGGCTCCCTGCAGCACCAGGGCTGGCTCAGGTGGAATCTTGTTCAGGATCTCACAGGCCAGGGAGAGTCCCCACTTCCTTCCAGAGAGTTTGGAACAGGTTTTGGAAAATAAATAAAGCCCAGGAAAAAAAAGCCATACAATTTGTGCAGGAGCAGGGTTGGCTGCTGACTCTGCAGGTGCTATTTTTACACCTTAAGTGTTTCCAAGCTCCCAAGAGCAGGTCCAGAGGAGACATTCCCTGGGAAGGGCTCTGCTGAGCAGGAGAGGTTTTTTCCTGTTTATTCACTGCTGACATTGTGTTTAAAAGCAGGGGGGAGTGACTTTGTGTCAGGCTGCAGAGCATTTCCCTTGCCTGGCTTAGTGGCCAGGGAAAATATTTGCAAAAAAAACCCCAACGAAACAAACCCCTCAAAAAAACAACAACAACAAAAAAAAAGCAGATTTCTGCCCTAGGGTTTGCCTGAGGGGATGAAAGAGAAGAATCCAAAGTGGGTCCCATCCCAGTCACCCCATTTATTTTCACCCAATAAATCCACGTGTTTTCCAGGGAGCACAGCTCCGTTCTCCAGCTCCCAGAGTGGGAAAAGCTCAGCTTTGCTGGGCATGAAGCGTGCCAGGGCAGGGAGTGCTTTCCCTGCAGCTCAGGGCCCTTCTGAGGGAGCAGGGAGCCCACACCACACGTCCATGAACTTCTCCAGGTTTGGATGCCGCAAGTGGGAAGGGAATAACTCAGCTCAGCTCCTCAGCCAAGCTTTGGAGAGCTCAGGGGTGACTTCAGGGTCAGCAGCTCCTTCCAAGGAGGGTTCTCTGCGTGTGTCCAGCCCTGTCCAGCACCCTGGGGCTCTCGGGCCAAGCTCCATCTCCTGGACATGCTGGATCTCACACCAGGGGTCCTCTGGGAGCTTGCAAAGCATCAGGGTTTGGATGGAGTTTGAGCCACCTGGGCCAGGAGAAGGTGGCCCTGACACAGCAGGGAGGTGTGGGAATGGGATGAGTTTTAAAGTCCCTCCCAAGCCAAACCATTCTGGGATTCTGGGGTCACGGAGGAGTGTTGGAAAACTCCACCCAGGAATGGTCCAAAGCATGTCCAGGGTGAAGGAAAAGATTGTTCTAGTTCAACTCAAACCCTTCCATTTTGCTTCAATTTTGGATAATTTAACACCTCCAAATCTCCTTTTAAAAAAAACAAACAAAACACCCTCTGATTTTGCTTTATGTTTTTTTAAGAACAGGTTGACTGTGAAAAAAAAAAGATATTTAAATATTTAAAATTTGACATATCAAATTTAAAATTACTTAGTTTTTAGCTCCTAAACAGTTCATCTGCTCTTAAAAACATTGAAACAATGTGGGGTTTGACTTTATCAAAATGCTTTTTTTTCCCACCTCAACTTCTGTGAGTAGAAGGATTTAAAGAATTTCACCTTTTTGGGAGAAGAGGATTCCAGAGAAACAATCCCCACAGCATCCTCTTCCAGTTCCTAAATCTTTCACAAGTCTCAGCTGCCTCAGCCTCAAATTCTGCTGTAATCACTTGCTTTTCACCCAATAATTGTTTACAGACAGCTTCTACCTGCTCCCATCTGTGCTTTATCAGCAGCCCCTGCTGGAACAGCATTTTCTGTCAATAACTGCCAGGAGTTCCCAGGATACCAAATCTGCTTGGGCCACGTGGATGCTGAGAAGCTCAGAAATTGTTGGGGGAAAAAATAAACCATCAGAAAGTTCCTTCCAAGGGGAAAAAGGCTCCCCCCCAAAAAAGAAAGATTCTAAAACACCACCAAGAGCCTGTTTCCCAGCCTTGATCCCTCCAGGGATCTGGGATGGGGCAGGTCTGCCAGGAAAAGATGGGAAGGAAAAAGGAAAAAGGAAAAAGAAGGAAAAAGGAGGAGTGAAGGTCCCTCTGGATCCCCTGACTCAATAAAGGCAATAAATCCCCTTTACTCAAGGGGTTTATTCAGTTCCTCTCAGTATTTTCATCAGGGGAGGAGTTTTCATTATGACAATTCAATAAATTTGTAGGGATTGGGGTCAGGAACCTCCTGGTCATGGCAGAAGTGCAAAGCTTCAGGAGGCACCCATCCCATTATGGACCTGATCTCGCCTCCTTCTGCAGATAACTGTGATAAAGGGTCAGGTTTATCCTCTGTTTATCCTCTCCTCATTCCCTACAGGAGAGAGGTGGAAACCTCCCAACCCCTCCTGCAATTTCTCCCCCTCTGCTGCTTCTTGAAATGGGCTGGAAGTGATTTTATTTATCTGGCCAGCATTTTCCTCTTTGTGGTCTGCACTGATGGGTTCTCTCTGCTCCTTCCTCCCCCTCCTCTCCCTGGGGTTTTTCCTGCTGTGCAGTTTGAGCTTTGAGAGCGTTCCCAGTGATCCTCCTGAAGAAACAAGGACAGAAACTCAGGAAATGCAGAAAGGGAGGAACCCCCTGTGCCAGGCTGAGCTGGTTTTTGGAACATCAGTGACTCCCTGCACAGCCCAGGCTCTGTTATACTTATTTTATAAGGAATTTATGCCATAAATACACTTTTGTCAGTGCAGGGGTGGTCACAGATGGGGCTGGCTAGTGAAATCGGGGAGATTCCTGTCGGAGTGGTTTGCAGGATGGGTTCCCTTCACTGGAAACTCTTCCGGGAAGAAATTCTTCCTGAGAATACCCTGAAACATCCACACAGCATTCCTGACAGGGAAGGCAGGTTTGCCTTTGAACTCCTTTCCAACCTTTTCCCAGCAGCTGTGGCTGCCCCTGGATCCCTGGAAGTGTCCAAGGCCAGGCTGGACAGGGCTTGGAGCCACCTGGGACAGTGGAAGTTGTCCCTGCCCGTGGCAGGGGATGGAACTGGCGGATCCTTCCCAACTCAGGTTGTTCCCTCACTCTGTGATAAACAGGCAATGAAACTGGATCTCAGAAAGGTCTGTAACTGTCAAGAAAGAACCTCTCAGTGCTCCACGCTGTTATTTTGCTGCTGATGATGGGAAAATGGACAGGGAGCAGTCAGGAAAAGTGACCAGAGCTGCTGATTAGTGGCAAATTAACACCAGAGCCAAGCCTAGACCTGCAGAGTCCTGACGTGCAGTGCCTGAACGTAACCCCAGCAGAGCACAGCTTCTCATGTGCCTATTTGCACCTCCTTTTGTGAAATCAACTTTATTTCCCTACTTGCACTGAATTTGGGAGCCCAGCTTTATTCTCAGAGGGAGTAAGAGGGAGAATGTCCTACTCTAACAGAGCCAGGGGTCAGAGCACTGCACCTCCTTCATCCTTCTGTCCCCCTGATGTCCCTTGCTGAAATCAGGAGCAGGAGACTTTATTGGCACCTTCCAAGCCATAAAATAAACGATCCCAAGGGCCCAGTATTGAATTTTCACTCCGTGCAGAGCCTGGCTCCTGTGCAAACAAGAGCCCCCTCACCCCAAGGGACCGGGCAGCTGGCTTCTCACTCTTCCACTCATTTTTAATGAAGTGTGGTGGCGGTTTAGGGGCATACGGCACCCCCAGTGACCCACAAACAGGGCTGGTTGGGAAAGTGGGATGAAATGAAAGGCAAACAGCAGGGCTGTGCCAATAAATGAACGTTCTGTCCTGCCCAGCTTCCCCTGGGCCGCGGGGAGCAGGGCTGGTAATTCACCAGCTGTTTCTCACCACAGATCATTTGCAGTTGCAGAATTGCTCATTTAGAGCTGCTCTGCCCGTGGACACTTTGGGCTCGAGTTGATCCCACGTTCCCAAGAGTTGGAACAACGGATTGGAAGGGCTGTCCCTCCCCAGCTTGTCTCAAAGCCTTTTGAGACCCCACAATGTGAGTTCCTCTGCCTTCCAGCTCCATGGGATGAGTAAAATAAATTCCTACACTTTGAGGAAGGATCATTAAGCTCCTCTCATTGAACTCCCCACGAGGGGAGGGGTGTGTGTAAATGAACACTGCAGGGTTTCTGCTCATTCTGAAAGCAATGCCAGAGAATCTTTTTCTCCAAGTAGAAATTAAAAGCTGATTTCCCTATTTAGTCTTACCCTAGACTCAGCCTTGGGATGTGGAGCCTTGCAGGTCATTCCTGCCATAAATGAGCATGGCACTGAGCTGTATCCCAGAATTTGGGTTTAGGTGGTGGCGTGGCCTTGGTCACTCCCCTGGGGCTCTGCTGCCTGTGCAGGTGGAGGAGTGGAGGCACAAATGAACACCTGTGGGGCCACTGCAGCAGTGCTGAGGATGTGGCTGTGTCCCACTACTCCCGGATTCCTTCCCACTGCAGGTTAGCACAGGGATGGAGCTGAGGGAAAATGCCTGAAATAATCAATAGGAGACAGAGAATGGGATGAGCCCTGCAGGAGAGGCTCTTTCACACAGCCTTGTCCACCTCTTTTTCACAGAATCAAAATGGTTTGGGTTAGAAAGAACCTTAGAGCTCATCCAGTGCCACCCCCTGCCATGGGCAGGGACACCTTGCACTGTCCCAGGGTGTTCCAAGCCTCGTCCAGCCTGGCCTTGGACACTTCCAGGGATCCAGGGACAGCCACAGCTTCTCTGGGCACTCTATGCCAGGGCCTGCCCACCCTCACAGGGAAGGATTTCCTCTCAGTATCCCACCTAACCCTACTCTCTGTCAGTTTGAGGCCATTCCCCTTTGTCCTATCAAATTCAGCTTGGAAATTTGGCATCAGGGCCAAGCACAGGAAGCAAGCCCAGGGAACGGGACAGGCAGCCCCTGACTGTGGCTGTGTTTCAGCTTCCAGGGGCTGAGCTGTGCCTGGTGCTGTAACGCAAGCACAAAGTAAAAACAAAGTCAATGTAAACAGCAGGGTGAGGGCAAGCCAGGCTGGACCCACAGGAAACAACCTGGCATTTAATTCCTGCCATTATTAATTCATTCCAGCACCTGAATGTGAAATGAGAGAGGGATTCAGCTCTTGAGTGAGCCAGAGCTGCTCCCTGGGCCTAAGCAAGGGCCTTTCATCAGGGGAGGTCACTCCATCCCAGCGAGGAGTGCTGGGCACAAGCTCCTGTGCCATGGTGATTATCCAACTATCACAACAAGCCCTGTCTCCTACGGGTCTTGCCAGGCAGGATTTGTCACTGTCCTGCCCCCAGCACCACCCCCAGCTGCCAGGGGAGCAGGCTGACTGTGCCTATTCACCAGCCTGCCCTCCACGCTGGGCACTGAACAAACCAGCCAGTGTACCAGGGCTGGACATCTGCCACCAGCACTGGGGGCTGCAGCAATGTTCCACCTTGCTCTTCCTGCTTTTCCATCCATCCATCACAGGAAGAACTCCTTGTTCCCATGCCAGGTTTAGTGCTGGCGCTGCTCCTGCTGCGGTGTGAATGCTCTCCTCTGAGAGCAGCTTTCTGGGAAGGACAGGGACACAGTCAGGCTTTCATTTTGTGGCCAGGACAGAGAGGCTGTGGCCAGGTCCAGCTCACTGCTCAGGTGAGTGATTGGGCCCAGAAATGAGTGTCACCACGTCCCTGTGGCTGTTCTGCAGAGCTGGCACCCTGCTGCAGCAGCCAAACCCTCCCAGACATCAGGGCTGGCTCCAGGTGATGCCCAGTGTTCTGCAATTCATCCCCCACAGAGCAGCTGGGTTGAGGCTGGAGGGACAGGACAAGGGGAAACGGATCCAAACTGACAGAGAGTAGGGTTTAGACGGAATATTGAGAAAAAATTCCTCCCTGTGAGGGTGGGCAGGCCCTGGCACAGGGTGCCCAGAGAAGCTGTGGATGCCCCTGGATCCCTGGAATTGTCCAAGGCCAGGGCGGATGGGCTTGGAGCAGTCTGGGATAGTGGAAGGGGACAGCATTGGGTGAGCTTTAGGTCATTAAAGTGAAGTAAAACTGTGCCACTTCCTCCTCATTTTCCCATTCTGCCTGCTGAGGTGATTGGCAATAACTTGCAGAGGACCACTAAGAATCACGTGTTGTTTCCAAATCTGGAGGGAGTGAAAAATCCCTGGATCATATTTCTTCCCTTTTTTTCTCTGTCTCACACCAGGTGTCCTCTGTCCCATCCTGCTGACCCTGCTTGGCTCCCTGGTGGTAAACAGGGATAAAGTGGGCAGAGAGAGGCTCTGCTGGCTCAGCACCCCTGGCATGGACAACATCTGCTGCCACCCCCGGGCTCCTGCGTGCTGCTGTGAGAGGGGATCTGCAGCACAGACCTGCCCGAGTGCAGATCCCACGTGTCCCTGGCTCCTGGCCCTCTGCTCTGCCTCCCAGGAGATTTAAAATATAACCTGGTTCATAGTTGCTATTTTGGGGGCTCTCTGTTTTTCCCCTGCTTGAGCTCCCCAGACATGTGCTACTATTTTTTCCAGTAATGATCACCATTACCCCACACATTTCTTTTTAGAATATCCACTTTTAGCCCTGATTATGCAATTATTACTCCCCGAAGTAATTTGCTGTGTGAGCTGTATATACATATTTTTTTTTTTCCAAAATAAAAACAGCAGCAGATTTTGCTTCATTTATAGCACTGCTAAGTGGTTTTCCCCAGGATTAGAATGGGCTTCTCCAGGGAATGTGTGCTTCCCAACACACATCACCCCTATCAACTTGTCTAGCTCTGAACCCTGCAAAAATCACCAAACAGTCCCAGCTTTCATAGTCTTGGACAAGCAGAAAAATATTTATAGAAAGGAAGACAAGACCACATGGAACTGTAAGGACAACTGCAACATTATTCCCAATTTGGGAGGCTGGAAACAAATCCAAGGCAGAGGAACTCGGTGTCTCAGCAAGGTGTAATGGTTTAAAAGCACCATGGGGTGAGATTTTTCTGTCTGAGGGAGTGAGAGAAGCACTAAAATGCCCAGCAGGGCTATCCCAATACCCTGCCCATGCTCTGCTCCAGCTCCAGCTCCAGCCCTGCTTCCAGTCCAGCCTGGAGCAGCAGCTTTGGGGTTCCAGTGCTGGCCTTGCTGCCAGGCATTGAGGGGGACCCACAGGGACAGAATTTGCTGTTGGTGTGATGCCTTCAGTTCTAGCTTCCCTATTTCCCAGACTCTGCTCTGCTCTGCTGTGTGCCTCTGAACTCCACAGAAAGTGAGAGCAAGTTCTCCTCCCAGCTCAGGCACACGGAACAATCCTTTCCCAGCCCAGAGCCGAGGGCACCGCTGCAGCCTCGGCCCAAAAAGTGCAAACAGCAGGGAACTGAGGAGAGAATCTGGGAGATGGGACTGCATGGCCTGGAGCTGGGATTGGACAATTGACCCCAACGTGGAACTGGACCAAAGCTGATAAAAGCGGGAAAACTCGTGCCCACGGTCCATCTTGGGTGGAGCCACGGCCGGGCTCTCGCACTGCCCAAGGTGAATCCTGTGAAGGCCTTTTAGTAAATCCCTGCTTTATTGCTTGAACTCTGTCCAGCCTCTGCTCCAGGGAGCTTCTTTAGGCGTTAGGGGAAAAGAGTCTCCAAATTTTGTGGGGTTTGATCAGAGCAGCAGAAGCTGAGCCCTTGGGACACTTTCATTGGAGGCAGATCCTGGTGTTGGTAGAGATAGGGAGGAGATGTGAATTTGGGAATATTCACCAGCTGGATGTCCCTGAGGAGCCTGAGCAGGACCCAGGGTGGTGGCAGATGGCACATGGGCCCGCAGGGAGGTGTCTCCTGCTTCCAAGCAGGGGGAAAGTGAGGGCAAGGGGTGCCTGTTCATCGATATCCCCCA
The DNA here is from genome assembly GCA_013390105.1 of Tichodroma muraria. Lineage (NCBI taxonomy): Eukaryota > Metazoa > Chordata > Aves > Passeriformes > Sittidae > Tichodroma > Tichodroma muraria. The sequence goes on from WAAG01067108.1 coordinate 177,168, forward strand.
GGACAGGAGCCAATGAGTGCCATTGACGTCAAGAGTGACCCCGCCAGCGCTGAGTGTCCCGTTACAGGCAGGAGCTTTTAGCTCCAGGAAAATGCCTCCCTGCTGAAGCTCTCACTGCTGCCAAACATGCCAGAGCTCCTGGTGATTGGATCACTCCAGAGTCCTGAAAGGAAAACAGCACAGAACCCCTTCAGAGGAGAGACAAGATAAAACTTCTGAGCTGGGAGAAGTGAAGCAGCTCCTGGTAAAACCCTGGAGGTCGATGTGCCTCCCTGGCCTCCCAGAGCCACTGTGTGACGAGGCTCAAGAGTTCAGAAGCCCAAGAGGCTCTTTATCCAGGCCTGGAAAGCATGATGCTACCCCATGTTTGTGGGATTTATGGACCGAGGCCAGCAGAGGAATCTGCTCCTCGGAGTTTGCCCCAGCACCTGGATGGAGCCGAGCCAACAGGACAGGAGATGGTGCTCAAAGCCTGAGCAATCCAGGCAGCCCTTTCCAGCCTGGTGCCTGCTGCCCGCACATCCTCAAGCTTCCTGGCAGGCCAGGGGGAGCGCAGCAGTTTTCCTGCAGGGCTGGGATGGGGCTGGGAGCCCCGGGGATGCTCCCTGGATGAGCTGGGTGCTCTTCCCGCAGGGACTGAGGTGAGCAGCCAGGGCTGTGCTCTCCAGCTGGGCATTCCTGCTGCTGGGGAAGGGCTCCAAGGGGAAAGAAGTGAAAAAAATATTTTAGACTGTCCAAGGGACAGCTTGTGGATGTCTGGGAGGGCTGCTGAAGCACTCACTGTCTTGGGTGTGGCATCCACCGTAAGAAGGAAACCGTGTTTGATCTTTCCTTCTTTCTTACCATTTCTTGCCTTTGCACCAGAATCCTCTTCCAGTCCTCTAAAGAGCTTTTTCTGGGAGAGGGGTGATGTGCTGGGTGCTTCCCACCCCACCCTGGCTGCCAGCAGACCCAGCCTGGTTAAATATAGGCTCTGAGGGAGGCCTTGGGAACAGCACTTCAACCTGAGGTCCTCAAACATGCCTGGAAAAATTCCACTTGGCATCAGGCACTTCACCATATGCTGCTGTTCCCTTCTGCTTTTATCCACACAGGACCTCCAAGCTCTGGGCTGTGGAATAGCTGCTATTTTTGGGGGGGCATTCGATATCTTTCCATTCCCTGACCATTCCTGAAGGTGCTGTCCCCTCCTCCAGGCTGGGACACAAACGAACTTCCCAGCTGGATTCACTGGATCGCAGTGGGAACCAAGGATTTGCAAGGATTTGGATTGAAGGACCAAGGGCTGGGTGGGAAGGTGTTGCAGGGTGACAGGTACCCAAATATTCCCCATCTGCTTTGGGATTTTTCTATCACAACCTGTAGGACTGTAACTTTCAAGAGCAAGACTCCCCCATTTCTATTTTGAACTGCTGGTTTTCTGAGGAGGAATTCTTGTACCTTCTCTTTCCACCCAACATCCGTGGCTTTGTGAGATATTTTTGCCCTCAGAAGAGCAAAATGCTTTGAGCATCTGTTTTATTTTCACACCAAATCACACCAAAATCACCCACATGGGTTTGTAGCAGCCAGGGGGTTTGGCTGGGATTTCTATGTGGAGAACACGGATTTCACAGCAGAGCTGATGCAAAGGTGCTGTAGGAAACCTGCCACAAACCCTGGGGGGATATTCCAGCTGGTTTTTTCCTTGCCCATCATTGCCAGGCAGCTGGAAGCAGTGAGCTCTGCCCAGTGCAGGTGTGCAGCACAAAACCCTTAATTTAGAAGTGTAGGGTAAACCTGGCCTAAAGCTCTCCAGACAAACACTGATTTCTCAAAGGAGCCTGGAAAGGTGCCTCCTGCAGAGGTGTGGGAGGTGCCTGAGGGTTTCTTTCCACTCCTCTGATCCCAAATTTGACAGACTTGCAAAGATCCTGATGCTTTTTCCTGAGCTGGCTGCCATCTCTAGGCTCGATCCTCACTGCTGTGAACTCACAACTCCTAAAATGATGAGTGAGAGCAGGAGGTGGAGAGGATGCAGCAAACACCAGATGAGCTCTTTCCCAGGTTTATGAGAGGGAGTTGGTGTTGTAAAGCTGTCAGGAGGGTGGAACACGCAGATCTGAGCAGTCAGGCCTTGCTCCACCACGCTGGCCAAGCTCCTGTGCTGTGCTGGTGTCACTGGCAGGGTGCAGACAGGGCCTGGCTGGGCTCTCCACGCTCTGGTATTTATTTGTTTGGATGCCTGATGCATCCCCAGCTGAAAAAATCCTGCCTGTTCCTCAAAGAGCTTCCTGAACTCATCATTGCAGGGGCAAGAAATCCAGATTTCCCTCATTCCCCAAATAAACACAACTTAAATACAACCTCATCCATGCCTGCAGAGCATCCCTCTCCTCCTGCTTCCATGGAAAATGCTATCAGGAGAGCATTTGGGTATTTTTAGCTCCTTTTAATTGAAATGGCAGCTGTAAAGCAGGAGGAGAGCCAGCGCCACGCTGCCAGCCAGCTCCTCACAGGTGTCCAGCAGCTTCCACACGGACACTTGGGGATTCAGGACAGGTCCCTGGGCACCTGGGGCATGTTTGGGGCAGCTCTGAGAGAAGCCACAGCATCCAGGAGCCGCAAATTCTCTGTGTCCTCCCAGCCATCAGGCTGAGCCACGAGTAATTCAGGATGTCCCCCTGAAGGCCCCAGCCCCAGAGCACAGGCCGCGCTCTTCTCTCCACTGCTGGAGGCCTGACCAGCCTGGAGTCAATATTTGCCACATCTTGTGCTTGGTGGTGGGAAGAAAACATCTCACCCGATGTTTCGCTGTCTAATCTGTGTAAATGCTTCTGTTTTAACAGGAGGGAGTGAGCGATGAGAGCTCTGCCCAGTGCAGCTGTGCTGTCCCTCCAAACCCAAACCACGGGGGTGTCCCCTGTTTCCCCCATGGAGGAAGAATCCCCGCAGTGGGAAGGAGGAGGAAGGAGGAGGAACCTGCAGGGCTACAGGTGGCTCTGGGGCTTATCTGTGTCACTCACCTGAAAATCAGAGAATCCCAGAATATCCTGAGCTGGAAGGGACCCACAGGATCACCCCGTGCAGCCCCTGCCCTGCACAGACCCCAACAACCCCACCCTGGGCATCCCTGGAGCGCTGTCCAAGCTCTCCTGGAGCTCTGGCAGCCTCGGGACTGTGCCCATTCCGTGGGGAGCCTGGGCAGTGCCAGCACCCTCTGGGGGAAGGACCTTTCCCAAAATCCAACCTAAACCTCCCCTGGCCCAGCTCCAGCCTTTTCCTGGGTGCTGTCCCTGGCCCAGAGCAGAGACCGGAGCTGCAGCCCCCAAGGAGTCTCCCCTCAGTCCCAGTGCCCTCAGAAGCTCCTCCATGGCCCCTTCCCCATCCCCGTGTCCCTCCTTTGGATGCTCTCCAATACTTTTGGACCTTATATTTTGCTCTAGCAAATTTTTCCACGATTTAGTGCCCATTCTCAAGTTCCTAGGACATCTCCAAAGCTCTGGTGAGGCCATGTAACCAACCATCCATGGCCACGCCTGGGCAACCAAGTGTGGCTTTGGTGGCCTCGGTGCTGTTCTCTGCTGTGACATTAAAGGTAGCAGAGCTTTTATTGCTGTTGGGGATGTGAGTAGCATGAAAAATCCAGCTGGACTCCTTCTGTTTGCAAAATAAGCAGGCACAATCTGGAAACAATTGGGAAGAAAACAAATGGGAATCACCGTAATGGCTTCTTTGTGAATTTACCTCGGAGGGGAAAATGCCTTTTCCTGATTTTTCCTGGTACAAGAGAAGTGTCCACACCTCTGAAATAGGGTGGTAAACGTGGTTAATCTAAGGACTATCGGCCACAATAATTCCCTTTGCAGTTTCTAATGGCTGGAGAGGATTTCATCTCACAGGATAAGCCCATTCCAAGGCAATTTCCTTTATTATTCCAGCTTGCAAATTGCCTGTTCCTATTGGGCTTGAACACAGGTCTTTTGAAGTTTAACACATCTGCCAGTTTATAAAGTCATTATTTTTAATTAATAGATAAAGTTCCTCCATTATTCTCCGAATTAACTCCAGCTGAGGAGGAGACAGAGGCAATAAGTGGCTGTGTGTATTCACTGGGAAATTCTCTCAAAATGCTGTGATTAAAGGTGGAGAAAGGGATTTGGGCTTTATTTGGCAGAAAAATGGAAAAGCAGAGCAAAATATTCCTTGCACATGCTCCCACAGACCAAGGAGGTGGAATGTCAGGAAAGTGTCCTGGGAATGGCAATGACCTTTTTCTGGGAACCCTGGTCCCCACCTCGGGACCCTCCCCATGGGGCTGGTCTTGGTCTGGGTTCAGAGCAGCTCCTCCTCCAAGGTCTGGACACACGTGGAAAGGTTTCGGAAAAAGGAGGAGGTGGAGGAAGGATAGAAAGCTGCGGTTCTTGGCTTCTGCTCAGCCTGCACCTGTCGTGCAGGTCTCCAGTTCCCCCAGTGTCCTGGCATTCCAGAAAAGCAGTTTGGGACAGGGATACCCACCACTGTGTGTTTTTTCCTGAAGGATTCTGGAGGACTCTCCTGGTACCTTGAGGACTCTGTGATTAAAGAGCCCCACTTGACCTGGCAGCAACAGAAAGATTAAATTTAGGACAAATCGATTATTCCACAGTGATGTGTCTCAAGAGCGAGCCAGAAGTTGAAGGGGAACAGAGCCCCTGCCTGTTTACCTTAGAACACCCTAAAAAGTACATTATTTATACATCAAAATAATTCCTGGATCTTCCTTTGCCCTGTGCTGCTTCATGGCTCAATCACATCCATGGTCATGGAAAGGGCTCTTCCCCAGGAATAATTCTGGCTTCAAAGGAGAGGTTACAATGATGGAGGGATAGGGGAGAAGATCCCAAAATCCAAGGCAGGAGATTCTCTTGGAGAAGGCAGGGTGTTCTCTTGGAATTCCATCCATGGGGGAATGGGAGGCAAGGGAAAAAAAAAAAAAGAAAAGAAACAGTGAAGAGCTGGCAAGGTTTAAGAATCTGTTAAGGTCAAACATCATTTTAAACATGAAATCCAGCCCAAGCACAGCCAGATCTCAGGAAATCACACTGGCAACTCAAATATAAATCAAAAATGAGATTGTTTACTTGGCATCAAATGGGACTTTTCAGGATATTCTTCGCAAGTCATAAAGATGAAGAAATTGTCTCAAATTGAAGTGACCAAAGAAAGAAGTGCTGTGAACAGTTCAAGCCTTGGTTCAGTGACTGGCCAGGCTGGGTTTATGAGCTGAGAGTATTTCCCTGAACATTCATGGGGTGTTAAATCAATTCACAACTTTACAGATTTAACATGGGAAGAAACCATGTTTATCATTTGATTTTCAGTGCAAGGCATGAAGTTTCATGTGACACCTCCAGTTCTGGTCCCTGCTGCTCTGTTTATGCAGCAGAGGAAGTTTTCAGGGTGATGTCTGCAGATCACTGGGACCCACAAAGGTTGCTGAGAAGGGCACTTTCACACATTCTTCACAGCAAAACACATATGTGACATTGACAAAAAAAAACCCCTTTATCTTCACTGGGAAAGTTTTAGCTGTCCATAAATGAAAACACAGTTGAAAAGCTCTTGGAAAGACATCAAAGTTTAGGCTAAAGGCCAAGAAAGGACAGTTTTCTTTGTAGCTATAAAGGGTGAAGGAGCCAAGCCACAGACAAGGACTGTCACTAAACTGTCTCAAAGGACCTCAGGGTGGCAAAGCTGAAAGTTTTGGCCTTAAAGTTTGCCTGAGATGAAACTGGGGATTAGACCTGGGAGAGCTGGGATTGCTCAGCCTGGAGAAAAGAAGCTTTGGGGTGACTTAGCTGTGGCCTGAGGGAACTACAGGGAAGATGGAGAGAGATTATTTACGAGGGTCTGGAGTGACAGGACAAGGTGGAATGGCTTCAAATGGACAGAGCTGCTTCATCAGGCTGGGAGTTCAGAAAAGGCTCCAGTCTGAGGGGGTTTCATGCATGGGATGTTTAAGGGAAACAGATAAACAGGGGAGAAGTGCAATTCCAAGGCTGCATTGAGGTGTTTCCGGCAGTAGAACATTTCAAATGTATAAACAGGCACTGCTTTTACTGCCCAAGAATGTCAAAACAGAGGGTCTGAACAGCTGAGGATGTGGGGAGCTCCTGGTCCAAGACCTGGCTTACCTTGGCATTCCACTGGACCTAGGAATTAAATCAGGAGGATAAACTGCTTGACAAACAACAAAGATCCCGTTAATCCTAATCAGATGTGCCTCCCCAACCCCACAGTAAAGAATTTCTTCCACATATCCAACCTAAATTGCCCCTCTTTCAGTGTGAAGCCATTCCCCTTGTCCTGTTCATCCAGTTCCTGATGAATTGTCCCTCTCCAGCTTCCTTGGAACCTCTTCAGATACTGGAAGAGGCTGAGGGGTGTCCACACACTCTTCTCCAGGCTGAATATCCCCAACTTTTTCAGCTTGTCTCCATAGGGAATGTGCTCCAGTCCCCTTATCAACCTCGTGGCCCTATTGCAGAGCAATCAGTCAGAAAATCTTGGGGAAATTCAGGGGAGAAGCTGTAAATGATGTCCCCTGAAGAAGAGCAAGAGCACTGTGAAAGCTTGGAGAGAGAAAGGGAATTGCTGAAGTGCTGGAGTGAATTCCCAGCACAGTTTCACACCATTCACCCTCCTCCAGATGTTTGTCTATAAAAGGTTCATTTAAGCTCCATTTCTTAGCTAAAAGGGTTGATAGCAAAGATCTTTATCCTCTGCCTGGCTACTACTCTGATGAGCCAAATAGACAAGCCCTGCCAGAGAAGAGCCTGTTCTGGGAGCTATATTTGTAGCTGTGAGAACACAAAAAGTTATGCCTTTGGAATAGAATTGCCTGATTTCTCAGATGTCCTTCTGGATCCTGGCCTGGCAGCTCATTTCCCTATCTCCAGTTTTCATCTCCAGATTGCTCCAGCGGAGCAGCCTGAGGTTCTGAAGGCACTGGCACTGGGAGTTCTTGCTGCCCTCGAGAAACACATCCTCAGAGGGTTGTTAATCACTGAGTTTGTTATCCTGCAAACGGGGGGAGGGATGGAGGAGCCTGAATGGATTCTGGGAGCTGCTGCAGAAGCTGGGGAGCCTGGGCAGAGCTCACTCTTTTCCAGAGCACCGCAGAGACAAAACCCTCCCAGCTGTGCAGCTGAAATCCTGCACAGGCCAGAGGAGCAGGGATGAGACGCACCCATGGGACACTGTCCTGGCCCCAGCCACATTTAGGGCCAAGTGAACACACAGCCCTGTTTAAGGAACCAGAGTGACCACACTGGACCTCAGCACAAGCTGGGGGTGCTCTCTGCTCCCTATCCCGCTGTTTGTTATTCCCTCATCCAGCCCTGGCCTCATTTCCCCGTCAGAACCCACAGACCTGCACAAAGCTCCTCCTTTCCATCCACTTTATTGTTAAATATCCCCAAATCCCAGACCAGCAGCTCAGGGGACACTTTTTAGGTTTGTATTTTTGCTTGCCCTGGGCAGGTGGGGAGGAAACTTCCCCTCCTGCAAAACAGCTCAGATATCTGCTCCTGATACATTGGTTTTTTTCCATTTTTCATGGAAAAACTGTAAGTGTGAGGGAGTGGACAGCTGCTCCTGGCCCCAGAGGTGAGCAGGAAGGAGCAGCCAGGGAACATCTGTCAGAGGAGAAGGTTCAGGGCACGGAGCTCTGTCCACAGCGTTCGCTCCCTGCAGAACAGCCAGGAAGAATTTGTTCTCCCAGGATGAGCCAGGAGCAGGGATCCAGGGAAAGAGGGTCAGTGGTGGCAAAAGAAAAGACATTCAATGCTGACAGCCTGCAGGGATGGGCCAGGAAATCCAGCAGTGCAGGGGAGACTGCAGGGAAGCAGCTGGAGGAGAGGGGCTGGGGGGTGGATATCTGGGAAGAGCTGGAAAAGAACTGCCTGGAGCGTGTCCCTCCTTCAGCTCTTGATGGGATCTTCAGCCTGGAGCACAGGAGGCTCAGGGGGCCCTTCTGGCTCTGCCCAGCTCCTGCCAGGAGGGGACAGCCGGGGGGTCGGGCTCTGCTGCCAGGAACAGGGACAGGAGGAGAGGGAACGGCCTCAGGCTGGGCCAGGGAGGCTCAGGGTGGACAGCAGCAGGAATTTCTCCATGGAAAGAGTGCTCAGGGATTGAACTGCCCGGGGAGGTTTGGATCCCCATCCCTGGAGGTGTCCAAGGCAGGGCTGGAGGTGGCATTCATTGCTCTGGGCTGGGGACAAGATGGGGTTCAAGCACAGGCTGGATTTGATGGACTTGGAGAACTTTTCCAACCTCAGTGATCCTAGGATTCTGTGACTGTGTGCCCATCACTGGGGGATGGTCCTGGAGCAAGCACCAGAAGATGGCACTCCTGGCTGTGCAGCCACCCCGGAGATGAAATTCCTAATGTTTGATCCCAGCCTCTCTCCAAAGCCAGGGACCTATTCCCAATCTTTTCAGGGTCACAATTCCCCCCCTTTGTGGGTGACAGCTGCTCTTGCTGGCCAGCAGATCGTGGCTGGAGGAAACCATTAATTTGTTTTTCTATTAAATTTTGGAAAAAAAAAAATGTTTTCTTGCAACCATGACCAAGAAAGGAGGCAAGAGCACCAGGCAAATAAACAGTCACGAGTGTCCCTCAGAGCTCTGTTTATGCTTCTCCCCTGAAAAACAGCTTCAACCCAATGCAAGACTCCAGGATAGAGATGGAGAGAGGGGGAGAGCTGAGAAAAACAGCCAAGGCAGAGCAGGGGGTCCCTGTCACTTGTCCAGGCAAGGGGACCACCACCAAGGGTGAGGTGGGGTTGTGTCCAGCTGGGGACAAGTGTCCTGCAAGAGGCATCTCCGCTTCCCTTCCTCTCCAATGGAGGGGCTTGTGGACATCCCAGCAGGAATGTGGGAGAGGAAAACCCTCCTGGATTTGCCCTGAGCCATCCTCAGGAGACAGGAATGTCACCTGCAGGAGCAGTGACATCCAGGACGGACAGGTCAACATTTGCCAGCGTTTTCCCTTTCCTCCCCCTCAGAGCTTGGCTGCCTCTGCTTTTTCTCACAGTGGCACCACAGTGGTGCTGGCTTGGTCTGAGAGCAGGTGGGAAGAGGCCAAGCCACCCCAGTGTGCCACTGTTCATGTCCCCAAGCAGGGAGAGCAGCAGGGACAGACAGGGAGGGCAGGGACAAGGGGCTGTGGCCACACGTGGCACCTGCAGCGAGTCCTTTTTGTCCTTATTCCCCATCTTGGGACCCAGCCAGACAATACTGATCCCCTTGGAGGTGAAGAGATAGATGCTGGCATTTGTAGCTCTGGTCTAGGCAACCCAAATCCTATAAAACCCACCCCAAAAAGCTGCACTGAGATTCCTCCCTGGGCTGGGTGCGTTGGCAGCTCTTGCCCGGTTTAGGTGGCACAGATGGGCAAATTCTGGGAACCAGGGGCTCTCCTGGCTGGCTCCGAGTTCCTGTTCCATGGACAAGGAGAAGATCATTTCCCTGAACTGGAGCATTTCTGAGCAATGCCATTCCCGATGATTGTGTTTCTAATCCTCAATGGGAATTTCAGAGAGGTTTGGGAAGGACGAGGCTGGGTCCATTTTGGAAGAGCTCTGATGGTTTGTCAGAGAGGAAAAATCCTGGTCCCAGACAGGACGTTCATCCAACTGCTCTGCATTTCCCATAAGATGAACTGGGCCACAACCTGCTTGAGCTGTTCTCCCATCTGTGATTATTCCCCCAAACTGTAATGTCCTCTTTATGAAACCTCCCCATCCCTGACATAAACACCCAAAACAATCTTTGCCTTGCTCCTTTTCACTTTCAAAGTTGTGTTTCAGTGCTGAGCAAAGCAATCCCCACTCACAGATTGTGTTTACAGCAGGATTTTGGATCTTCCAGTATGAAAAATGCTGCAACTATGTCAGTTATTCCTTTTCCCATCAGTGCAGAGCAGAGAGTTCAGTCCCCTTTAGGAAACTGTGCTCCATAATTAGCAAAGTGTCATGGAAATTGTTTATCTTCATCAGGGAGGCTGGCACTGTGAAGGTTGTGAACTTTTCAAGCGCCCCAAAAGCAAACTGAGCTTTTCTGAGACCCCTGGTGGGGTTTAGCAGAGGACAGGGGACTGAGGGAAGGGTGTGTGGCACAGCTGGGGCAGATGAAACTGTTCTGATGCCACTGGCCTGGCAAGGATGCTGCTTTGCCACTGAAAGTCCTGCTTTGGGACCATTTCCAGTGGGTTTTGCAGGGACTTTTCCTGAGGGAGCTGGTTCTCCTGCAAGTGGGCACAGAGGTGAAGTGAGCCCAAGACTTGCAGGGAGAATTCAGATTAGTTTTGGTTGATTGGGGAAGACCAGTGAAACAGAATTAGAATTTTGGCCTTAATGCTCATCCAGTGCCACCCCTGCCACAGGCAGGGACACCTTCCTCTCCCTCAGGCTGCTCCAGCCTCCTCCACCCTGGCCTTGGATGCTTCCAGGGTTCCAGGGGCAGCCACAGCTTCTCTGGGCACCCTGTGCCAGGGCCTGCCCACCCTCACAGGGAAGGATTTTTTCCTTCTTGAAGACTTCAGAGTCCTCTTCCTTTCCCTGCAGAGCTCAGGTCACCCTCACAGACACCAGAGTGGTGGCAGGAGGTGGCTGTGGGAAGATGGAAATATCCCAAGAAGATGGAAATGAGTTTGCTTTTTTCCTCTTTTTTCTCTGGCATCACAGACAGATCCTGGAAACAAAAAGGGAGAAAACAAGACTGCAGAACATGAATACAAAAAGCAAATGTGAGGATTCTTGGTTTGTGGTGGGCTGAGTCATGGCCCTGCTGGCGAGGTGGCACTGCAGAGGTGGGGAGGTGGCAGATGGCATCTCCAGACGAGCTGGTGGGGAAGGAGCAGCTTTCCAGTGCCAGTCTGTGTGGAAAGGCTCTGGCCCTCAGGATGCAGCTCAGGGGATGTGTGACCATGCCTGAGCCTCTCAGCCAAGGGGCTCCATGGGCTGATCCACGTCCTGCACAACCCAGTGATCCCCACTCCAATCTCCATAGCAACTCTCCACTCTTTGGAGAGGCATTCCAAGGAGGAATCCCAGTCCACCTGGGGGACACAGGAGCGCCTGATGTGCCAGATAAATCTGATGGAACACGTTTGGCTGATGCAGATGTACTCAAAGATCGTTTTGGCCCCTTTATTCCATTGCTATTCGTCAGCCCTCATTAAATCCAACCCTGTCCTGACAAAGCACTGGCAGCGAGACTGCAGAGCTCAGCTTTGTCCCTGGGACAGCTTAATCCTCCTTCAGGCTCTAGCTGCTGTGGAATAATAAAGCTTCCCTGCTCGGATGTGCTCTCCCAAAGGTCACATCCTTTCCCAACACCCTTCCCAGCAGCCCTGGGCTGTTGTGGGAGGGGAAGGGAGTTTCTGTCCCCACGAAGGGATGTGCTGCCAGTCCCTGCTCCCATTTCAGAGTGTTCCCCCTGCCCTGCCCTTCCAGGCTGATGCTGTTTTGGACTGGCTCCACTGCTGGATGAGCCTCAGCCCAATCTGAGCACCCACAGCATCACTGCAGGTTCTTGCTGGGCTCGTGTCCCTCAGGGTTCACTTCTCCCCATCCTGTGCATTCCTGCACTCCCTGGAAGACGCTGCTGTGAGGGCTGGTGAATCCCATCATCCCGGAAGCCTTGAGGTTGGAATATCCCTCTAGGATCATCAAATCTAAGCTGTGCCCAATGCCCACCTTCTCAGCAGCCCAGAGCACTGAGTGCCACCTCCAGGCCTTCCTTGGACACCTCCACCACCTTCCTGGGCAGCCCCTTCCAACGCCTGACCACCCTTTCCATGAAGAAATTCTTCCTGAATTTCCTTCTTTTCTCTGTTTTTGATAATCACCTTCTCAGATCTGTTTAACTTTCACCCCACTCTTCACCTGCCCTACATTTGTTCTCAGCTCTGCAACAAATCCACCTCCTCTGCAGTGCTGCAGCCTCGATGTGCCTTTGCAAAGTTTAATTGTCCAGAGAATAATTAAGCTGAGCTTCTCTTTCCCCGCTGTGCAGCGGAAAGGTTGCAAGAGCAGCTGAGCTCTGGCACTGGGGTTTGTTCCAGCCCTGTCCCTACTCTGCACCTGACCTCAGTGGGGTTGGGGCATCCTGGCACTGATCCCTGCTTCCCACAGGACACCTTTTGCTCCTCACCATTAAGGCAGGAATGACAGCAAAGCTGCAGCTCCACAAGGACTTTGTGTGATGCCTCCACATCAAATTCTGAGTTCAGGAGGGGAAAACCTTGTTTGACCCAGCTTTGGGGAAATGTGCCCTGCACCATCCCTTGCTGGTGCTCCTTTCTGTGTAAACCCAAAACCTCTGTGCCAGCTGTGGGACAGCTGAGGAGGGGACAGCTCACCGGCCACAGCCTTGGAGGTCACTTTGACTTTGGTCCTACAGTGGCTTGATGGAGCAGAGAAAATGTTTAAAAGTAGGAAGCAATGGAGATGGATCAGGATCCTCCCACAGCTCTGTGCCAGGGGAGTGTTGCATTTGCCATTTGAATTATTTCTTTAATTCTTTAACTTCATCGGGGCTCAGAGAGGGATGTGGAGGCTGCCCCGGGCTCCTCCTGAGAGGATTTTTTCCCCAAAAAATCTCTGCTGGTTGGCAGCGTGGCTGCTGGAGGATAAAGCCTGAATGGATAAACAATATCCCAGGAATGAGAGGTGCAAATAGCTGAACCCTGGCCAGCCCAGTAGGCAAAACTGGCAGAGTGACTTGGGTATGAAAGGTCTGTCAGGGAGCAAACTGGTGCTGCTGATCCAACAGGCATCCCTGCAGGAATTGGGGCCAAGAGTTTTGGAGCAAAGCTGTGGGAGGGAATGCTCCAAACCCACTGCAGTGCTGAGTTTCCAGTTTGCTTGCACCTGACAGCAAATGTCCCTCACGTGTGACTGTTCCACACCTCAACACCTGATGGTGTTTCCTGCATCCCCCAAAGCTGCCTGGCCCATCTGAGGATCCAAATCCATGTGCTGGGAGTGTGGTGGGAGAAGGTGGCACTGAGGACTCAGCTGTCCCCTGTAGTCACTTCAGGGCTTCTGCAACACCAGGGTTGACTTGAAAGAGGCATAGCTCCTTCACAGCCACATCTTGGGTGGATGTGTTTTCACACCTTGGGTGGATGTTTTTTCACATCTTGAGGGGATGTGTTTGCTCTTCTTGCTGGAGGAAGTGGTCAGACCAAGGCTTTTCTCTCAGTGCATTGCACACTAATATTTATTATTTTCAAACCCTTAAATTCTACCTCATGTTTGAGGCACTTCTCCCAACGAGCCTCTGTGTGAGGTTGCAAAAAGGGAATTTGTCCCCAGCTTGGATGGATCTCTGATAAAATCTGTGACTTTGAGTAGCTGCCTTCCAGAAGATAATCAGGATGGCTACTGTGAAAGCAGGAAGGTTTGGGGAATGTTGGGTGTGAGGAAAATGAGGACATCTGAGGTTCTTTCCTCAGCCTGAGTGAGGAACATGAGCTGAGTCACCTTTTTTTAAGGTTCCTTGGATGGTGGTGGGGTCCTTCTGCTCTAAACCATCATTTCAGTGTGAAGAACCCTGCAAAGTTGGTGTTTCCATGAATATTTCATATTTAATGTGAGCCAGAAGAAGGAGCAGTGCACAGTCAGTTGTGAGTTCTTCCCCAGGAAATGGGATCACTTCAGAAAACACATGGAACACGTCACTGCTCATTAATTATGCACAACTTAGTAAATTGCTGCATGCACACTGAGCTCAATTGCTCCATTTTTCCCCAAGCACAACAGAGTGGAACTAAGCCCTGCCAGATTCGGGTTTCTTGTGTTTTAATTCCTCTGGGGGGAGCATGTGGACATTTCTTATCAGAAACTTTGAGTGAGAAATAACCTTCCACGCTTATCAGTGACTCCTGGAGCCAGATCAGAGGATGTTTGCTGTGCCATGGAGTTCAGTAGTGCCTGACTTGGAAGAAAACTCATTTCCTGCCATGAGTTCTTCCATGCCTTGTTCTTGGATGGAATCTTTATCCCTGGATCTCCTTGTCTTTCTATCAATCCTCTGTTCAGATTTAGCCCTTATCCAGGGGAATGCTGCCAAGGAGATCTGTGGAATTTTGTCCTCAGTAGATTGAAAATTCTTGGGGAAAATGCTGTTTATGGGAGAAGGAAATGATTTACACATTTTTGAGTCAGGTTTTTTGTGTGTTTGTGTCCCACAAGGATTTCCCTTCCTCCAAATGTGCTGAAGTTTTTCATTTTGACAGCTTAAAAGAAGCCTTTCAGCCTCATCTTTCAGAATCACTGCTTGGCTTTCCCCTTTGTGACCTATGAAATGTGACCTATATTTTAGAAAAGAAGTTAAAAAGAAGAACCAATGGTCCCCAGACAAAATAAATCTTTGTCTGTGTCTACTTCATCCTCTTTGTCACCGCTGTTTTACTAAACGACAGAGAGGAAAATGCAGCTCTGCTTGGGCTGAGCTAATTAATTTTCCTCTGCTTTCTTTGTTCACCTACCAAGCTGAAAAATTGGCTGTTCCCACAGCTTTATTTGGAAATGGGCAGGGAGAGCTCCTCATTCAAACAGCCGGACCGTAGGAAACGCCCGGGGGATCTCAGGAGGAATAACACCAGGGGACAGCACTCGGGTTAGCAGCACTCCTGCTGCTCCTCGGTGTAAAACCCCACTTTCTGCCGAAGAGAAAGAGAATTTGTGGGAAACAGCGGGGGCGATGGCTGCTTCGCAGGGAGCAGGGTGATGTGAGCGATCCCAGGTGCCAGAGGAGGCTCCTGCGGCGCAGGCCGGGCGGAAGGGAGGCACCAGGGCCCGAGTGGCTGAGGCGCTCCCTGACAGGGCCTTGGCTCTGCTTCCCCGAGTTATTTTTGCTCCTAATGAAGCCCCGGGCCGGTGGAAATGAGCTCAGGAGCTCAGTGCTTCCTGTGGTCACCTGCCAGGCCTGGGGGGCTGCAGGGCCCGCCCGGGCTGGGCCAGCCCCACCACGCTCCCCTCTGCTGTGCCGGTGTCCCTGGGCTGGGCAGGGGCGGGCGACGGTCCCCACACGTCCCTCGTGGGGCAGTGCCAGCCCCACAGCCCCGAGGGTTCCTTCCCAGACTCCGTGTCCGGCCCGGGGCTCCGGCAGCCTCCCCAAAACCACAGCAGAGCCTGTCTGCATCCTCCCGGGGGACATTCACATTCCCAGACCGCTTCCCAAGGGAGCACTTTGCTTTTTCCTGGATTGCTGAGTGTATTCCAGAGCAATTCCACAGAAAGCCTGGAATAAATGAATCTTTTCCTCTGTTGTTCGGACTCGTGCACAACTTTATTTAACTCTTGGGACACTGAACTCGTGGGAGGTTTTGGTTGTTTGGTGCTGCAGCAGGTGGAGAATGGAGGTGGCTCAGCAAGTCCTGCTTTTCCTGGGGATAACGTGCAGCTGGATAATGCGAGTGGATGTGGAACAATGGGCTCAGGTCTGGTGCTTCCAGCATGAGAAGGACCTGGAGCTGCTGGAGCAATTCCAGAGGAGGCTGCAAAGTTGATAAAGGGACTGGAGCACCTCCCCTATTGAGGGGCTGGGAGAGCTGGGAATGTTCATTCTGGAGAGTAGAAGGTTGTGTGGAGACCTCACAGAACCTTCCAGAGACTGAAGGGGCTGCAGGGAGGCTGGAGAGGGAACTCCATCAGGACCTGGAGGGACAGGATGAGGGGAATGGCTTCTCACTGAAAATGAGTACTTACAGACTGGATATCAGGAAGGATTGTTCCCTGGGAGGGTGGGCAGGCCCTGGCACAGGGTGCCCAGAGCAGCTGGGGCTGCCCCTGGATCCCTGGAAGTGTTCCAGGCCAGGCCGAAAGGGGGTTGGAGCAGCCTGGGACAGTGGACTGTGTCCCTGCCCATGGCTGGGGTGGAACGAGATGATCCTTAAGGTTCTTTCCAACCCAAACCATTCCATGATTCTAAACCAGACGAGCAAAGGGGGAGAACCGGTCACAGTCACCTACGTGGTGCCCTTCTCTCCCTCCCCACCAGCTCAGTTCCAGCTCCCACCCTTGGGAACGTGTCCTATAGATCTCTCCAGGGACAAGATGAACACGATGTTCCCACTGGCCTGGGGATTGCTGCCTGTTTCTGTCCAGGGATGGGAAAATGAGCAGGGAACATTTCTATATCCTGATCTTTCCCAAGGAACCTCTGAAGTGCTGGGTGTGGGAGGGCTGCACAATCAGGTCAATGCTTTTTGGGCTACAGCAAAATTCCTCTCTAATTCCCAAGGTTCCAGGAACATGGAAGCCCTATCCTGGAGCAGTTTCCAGCAGGGACACCGTGAACAAGTCAGCTTTAATCTTATTACCTCAATGATGCTCTTTATTAGCCTAAATCAGCCTGGCATCCTTTTGATGTCTGTCCAGGATGGATTGTATCTCTCCCTGTTGGAAAGGCCATGGAGAACTCTATTCCTGGGCTGTAAATAAGGAGGAAAGAAAAATCTTCCTTGTTGATGAAGTGTTTTAGAGCACAAGGGAGGGAGAGAGAAAGTGGAATGATCAGAGGTCAGACCTTCTGAAAATAGGGTGACTTCTGGGGAACAAAGCCCTGCACTCTGGGAGGAAATCCCAGGCACCAGCACAGGCTGGCATGGCCCTGCTGGAGCAGGGAGGTGGCACCAGTGACCCTCTGTGGTCCCCTGCAACCTGACCCATCCTGGGATTCTGGGACGTTCCCAGGAGTCCAAACCTTCACACCTGATGATGATAGGAAGCAGCTTTTCTCTTCTTCGTGCCAAGAAGAGTTGAATGGAAGCCCTGTGTAATTCCAGGGCGTGGTGGGTGACAGCACCATGATATCACTGCCTGGCAGTGCCAGCACCCTGCTCTCATGGCACAGCCCAGGTGTGGCAGCAGGAGATGGGATCTCACCTGCCTGAACATCCCAGCGTGGCACCGACTCCTCACCCAGGGAAGAGAGGAGTCTTGGCTTCAGCCCCATGCTTCAAACTGATCTCACCGGGGTGGTTGTATAAGCATTTTAAATTTTTTAAAAACATTATCTCATAGGGTTATTTAATCAGCCTTTCACTGTTAGATTTGTTGCCCTCAAAGCTTGAGCCAAAAAAGGGGGATGGATCAGAAACAAGGGTGAACCTGCCCAATCTCCCTGTTCAGGCTACAGAACTGAAAGTCAGCAGAGAAAAGAAACCCAGGAAGTTCAATCCATGCCATGAGCATTGCTATTAATGGATGCTGATGAGGGAAATCATCTATTTTTAATAATCAGGATTACTCTCTCAAGCACATCCCTCCAAAGTTCATTTTGCTTCCCTCATGTTCATCCTTTGGCTGAGGAAGCCCCTTTGGAGGAGGACTCAGTCCCCATGGGTTTCCAGCTTCCCAGCCCTAAACAGGGATGTTGAGGTTGCTCAGAGAGTTGGAGCTGCTCAGAGTCCTGGATCTGTTTCCATCCAGGAGAGTTTGGGGCTGTGGGCGAGGAGAGGAGGCTGGCAGGAATGAAAAGGGTTGGTAGAAAGTCCAGTTGGCATAAGCAAGGGAGATAAATTCCCAGGAATTTCAGGCTTTAAGGCAAAAATAATTCGGTTTTCTCTAGACCTGCAGGTCTGAGCATCCTCTCTTATTCCAGTGCTGGTCTCTGCTCAGAGCTGTGCCTCTAATTGTCGTAATTAACTGACAGAGTATGAGTTAATTACAACACATCATTGCCTCAGAGTCCACAGAGGGAAAAGGGATACCCTGGCACAGCCCATCCCACAGGATCAAGTCCCTTTGCCACCCATTATCAGCTTTCCCAGGGCACTGATTGGTCAGAAAATCCCCTCTGGACTCTGGGGTGAGGAAACTCCATGGGTCCAGGGAATTTTTGTCCTTCAGGTGTGAAATTGCAGCAGAGGGGAAGTGGAGAAGGGACATTCATTAGTGGGACAGCTTTAATGTGGGAAGGTATTTCATATTTCCATTTTCATATGCAAATGCTCCGGGAATATGAATGACCTCCAGCAGGCACTGCTCTCAGAGTTATGTTTTGTTGTTGGAATGAAAATTAGGGAATGAATTCACACTGGACACAAGGTGGTGGGCAGCAACGGGATTGCCAGGAGCAGGAGTTTGTCCCTGTTATGACAAGAATATTCTGAATGTGACATTTCTCATCATTAATAAAAAAAATCATTTTAATTAAAAATATAAACATTTCTGAGAGGTGGAGATGCTCACTTGCAATGCAGATCCCTCCAGTGCTTTCATTTGGGAAGGAAAGGAAAAATGAGCTGGTTCCAAGGGATTATTTCTTTTTACATTTCATCGAATCATGGAATCATACAATGATTTGGGTTGTAAATATTCAAGGCAAGGTTGGACAGGCTTAGAACAACCTGGTCTAGTGGAAGATGTCCCTGCCCATGGCAAAAGGTTGGAATGGGAAGAGCTTTAAGGTCCTTTCCAACCCAACCCAGTCTGGGATTCTGTGATTCCAAGAAGGAGAATGCACAGAAGAATGTCCAGAAGAAGGACAAACGAATATTTGTCCTCATAGCTCTGGCTGTTTATTAAAGATAAAGATTGAAAAGAAAAGTTTTTTCAAAGCCAACTCAACCCCAACAGATCTGGCAGAAAGGCAGAAACCTTCAGGGGCTTGAAAAATGGCTGAGTAACATTAAATTGGTGATTTTTAGATGTGAGCAGTGAGTAGAATGAATATATAAAATATAATATAGATGTGTATGGCCTGAGTTATTTAAGGTCTTAGATTATACATGAATTATTTTATGTTTTCTATATAGCACACAGCATTAAAAAAAAACCACAAAACAAAACAAAACCCTCAGCATCTGCCAAGAGAGCCCAAAAATTGTCTCTGGAAACAGCCCAAATCTTTTCCAGTGCCTCTATAAAGAGCACCTGCACTCAGTGGTCAGCAAATGTTGCCCAGCTGATGGCAACTGTTGTCAACATCAACAAAAATAGATGGAATAATGAAAGATTTCTGCTGACATTCTCAGATACAGCGTGTGCAGCTTCCACCTGACCACAGATCCCTGACAAATTCTGTTGGCTACGAGCTGAACAGATTTTTTTGGGGAAAAATTCTCTGGGGACAAGCTGCCAAAACTCACATTACTCTCTTGGTGACTTCATTATTGCATTGTTAGTATTGCTCTTGTTGCTTTTTAAAATGTTATCATGTTAATATTATATTTAATAATATCATATTTTGTTCTAAAAGATAAAAATAGATTTCAAAAAGCATCAGGGGCCAGTACCTCTTCTTCCACTGTAAATCTTCCCAAGACTTAAAGAAATCCCAAGAGTCCCATCATAAATATATGACATAAAAAAGGGCTGATCCTGGTGCATCTGAACTGAACTCAAAGCCCTGTGGAAGGATGAGCCTCTTCCCTAAATAACTGATCCAAATGTTGCTGGAAAGGAAAGGAGACAGGGAATATATCCTGGTTTTCCCAACAGTTTTATTCAATTAGCCTTTCCCTCATGGTATCATTGCCAGAGGTGCTTGATTTGAGCTGGGTGAAATATTCCAAGACGCCAGGATTTCCCCCTTTTTTCACCATGGGAATTTGATTCCTGTTGACAAGTTGGGAATCATTAGGATAAACAGACTCCTTAGGAAACCAACCCACTCTGGCCCCACATGATTGTTATGTAAGTTCTTGGTGTCCTGAAAAACAAAATAATTAAATAAATAAAGGGGAAGGGGGGGAAGTCATTAAAATAATTGGCTTCCTAATTTGCTTGATCAGAAGCAGCAGCATGGATTTGATTCCCTAGGACAACGTGTCCTGCTTTGGAAAAGGAGGAAACACTCCTTGTCCTGCTCCACTGGAAGCTCCAGAGCAGCAGAAAAGGCTCAGTTTGATCCCATCCCACACTAAAGGTGCTGGGATTTGCCCAGAGCAAATCCCAAAGCTTGAGGAACCCATGGATAAAGTCAACAGCCATGGAGAACACTCGTGGAAAAGTCTCTTGGCCTCATGGGTTTGAGAGGGAATTCAAGCAGGTGCTTTTCCTGTGGATTTTTGGCAGCAGGAGCTGCTGGTCCTTCAGGGTGGGACTGGCTCTGCAAGGATTGGGTGCTCTCAAGGCAACATGATCAGGTTGGAATGTTGGGGTTGGTTTTTTTCTCCAGGCAGGAATTGTTTCCTACAATGCAGAAACATTCAACAATCAGGAAAATTAAAGGAAAGGAGGAAAATTAAGCACAGAAACCTCCAGAACTTAGAGAGCTACAATACGTGAAGAACTGACACTGTTTTCATGGAATCATGGAATTATTCAGGTTGGAAAAGACCTCCAGGATCATCAAATCCAAGCTGTGCCTTGACCCCTGCTTTGTCCCCAGCCCAGAGCACTGAGTGCCACCTCCAGGAATTCCTTGGACACCTCCAGGGATGGGGATCCAAACCTCCCTGGGCAGCCCCTGACTTCTGCAAATCCTGTGGCTCTGGCTGCTCTCCTGGAATCCCACCTCCCACCAGATCCTGCCTGGATTTTGGCAGGAGTCGGTGCCATTTGCAGGGGCTGTTCCTGGGCATTTATTCTGGTTTTAGAATCCCCTCTGGAAGCCCATGGTGTGTGAAGAAGGAAGAATATCTCCCTGTGTGCTGGCACGAGGATCTGCTCCAATTAATTTCCAGGGATGAGCCCCTGAGTGCTGCACAGTCAGCCCCCCACCCTTGCCCGAGCTGCTTTTGCATCAGAAGCTTCAAATTCCCAGTTCCCAACTCCCCTTTTCCAGATTTTTTTTGCCCAGGCTGGATAAGTCTTGCTGCAGAGGAGGACACAATAAACAGCTTTTTGAGGTTGATTTAATGCCTCACCAGCTCTACAGTTATTAATGTATCCACAGAGGAGGTTTATTGCTGTGTCTACCACAAACTGATAAAGATTATCATGGAATTAATTCCCAACAAGTGTGTTGTTAGGCTTGGAGCCAAATACTCCAAGTTATCAGTGTGAATAAATACTTGAGCATAATTTCTCAATGAGCCTGTCTTAAATGGACTTCTAAGGCCAAACCTTTGCAAATAAACTCTGGGGAAAGTGAAAAGAACAAACGTCACCGTGTTCTTGCATCACATCCAACAGATCTGACGCGTTTGGTGCAGGGCTCAGGGTGTCTGGGATCCAGAAGTACCGCCCAGGGTCCCTGGAATGTGGCAGAGCTTCTCCTCTGCCCTCGTCATCTTCATCATCCTTGAAGAAGGAGCATGCAGGGAATGCTCATCCTTCTTGGTTCTTGACCTTTTGTCCTCCCACTTTCTGTCTCGCACTTCCCAGCAGAGCCCTGAGACTTTCATTTTCAGTTAAATTCTCCTGCACTTTGATTTTCAGTGCAATTCCCTCCTTTCCTGCTGCCTCTTTTGAAGGAGTCACCAGCTCAAAGAGTTTGAAGCTACAGGGGCTGCTGATGAGCACGGAGTTCAAAAGCAGCCAGAAACGTCTGGGCATTGGCCAGAATAATTTTCTGTTTGTGCAAGTGACAGAAGAGTTTCCATCATCTGTTGAAAAATGATCCTAAAAATAACTTTCCCTCGAGTGCTGCACAGCCAGAGACCTGTGCGTGGACACGGGTGCTGGCAGGACCTTCACCTGGGAGAGCAAGGGGAAGGGATTCAAAAACAGGGAAGGGCCAGGACCTTCCAAATGCTTCTTGGAATACTTCCAATACTTCTTTCCAGCTCATCTCTTCCTCGGGCTGCATCTCATAGTGTCAGGACCATATTCTTGCTGTCCTTATGGAATAAACTTGCATTTCCTTTACTCTAGGTTCTGCGTGAGTTTATCCAACCCTTTTCCTTCCAGGAAAAGCCACACTGCTGCTGCTACAGGGGAGGTGTCCCAGGATGCTGCAGTGAGGCTGGAAGAAAAGCTTTGGGAGCGTTTTGGAGACTTGGAAGCACCTCCAGCTTCTGTCTGAGCTAAAGGCTCCTTCATTCAAGGTGCTGGAGCACCAGAGTGGGTGCTGCCCTGCCTGGGTGCAACAGGGCATCCCAAAAACCATCTGTAGGTTCCTGGAGTGGCCATGGCTTCCAAGAGGAGGGTGAAGGTGGTGGGAGAGGGAAATGTCCCCGGGTTATGTTATAATGTTTTTTTGCAGCAGGGCTTCACAAGCGCTCTCAAAGTCAGCCCGTGATTTATGAGGAGATGGGAACTGAGCCAAGCTGGGCCCAGTCCCACTGTGGAACTGGTTTCTATATCTTAAACAAACCAGTCAAAGAAAAGCATCTCAGCTTTGTCTTGGAAGATATCCCAGAGCAAGGTCTGTTTGCCTGGCTGAGGGGGAAGTCGGGAAGGGGAGCAGCAAAAATTGAACATTTTGGGGCAGGAGGGAGCCAAATCATCTGTCCAGCAGGGCAGGCCGTGGTGCCAGGGGCCGCTCTCCTGCTTCAGGGCTGGGGGGAAGCAGTGCCCGTCCCCAAAAAGACCACGAAGGAATGATGGAGACACATCAAGTGTGGGATGTGATTCAAGCTCTGGCGCTGGCAGGAGGGAGGCACTCAGATTTGGCCAGTCCTGGTGATCTCAGCATTTGGAGAGGGCAAATGTTGATGTATCTCTGCTTTAAGGGGCAGAATTGTTTGTGGAGCCCACCAAGGCTCCCAGTGCAGCTTCCTCAGGGTTTAAAAGAGGCTGAAGCTCTGACAGCGCTGCCATTAACAGCAAGAGAAAAATTACTGTTCAGTTAAGTAGAAAACACAAAAGAAACCCTAAGAAAACCCTGGTGGCATTCCCAAGGTAAGCAGAGCAAGGGAAATGTAAAACTGGGCAGCCAGAGGGCTCTTCCCTGTGGGAATCCTGTGGGCTCTTCCCTGTGGGAATCCTGTGAGTCACACCAGGCAGTTCACAGTGTGCTCTCAAGAAGAGCTTCTCACCAAGACGATCTCTTTTCTTCACCCATAAAACTGTAATTTAAAAGAATTTTTAATACTTTAAAAAGTCCCTGACTTCCACAGAGGGTGGGGAGCATCCACACCTTGTTCCTCCTGCCTCTGCCTGGGATGACCTCGGCAGCCCTGGCAGTACCTCCCGCCCCAGGAGGAGCAGGGAAATTTTATGGCCTGTTTGAGGCAGCAATAAAATGTTCCACACCTGGATTTTGGATGCCTGACTGCTGGAAAACGCTTGGGAAAGCCGCTGGTGAAGCCTTTAATGATGGCTATTTCGAGGCATCGCTGGGTGCTCTCCAACAAACCTCGCTTGCATCAAAATAAATAAAGCAGCAAAATGTTTGTGATGTCATTATTGCCTTGAAGCGCAAGCTCTCAAAGCTGTGCTGAGGGCACTTTGCAGAGGCTGAAGGTGGCAAATGACTCCAGGGTTTTTCCGAGAGAGGAAGCCCCCGAGGGCAGGCGGGGTCGGACCTGAGCCCTCCCGGCACAGCCCAGGCGGGGTTTGCGCGCTCCGGCCGCGGCTCCGGCGAGCCCGGCTTTGTCCCCATCCCGTCGCTCTGAGTCCCGGGCTGTCCCCGGGAGGAGCAGGGTGTAAATCACTAATTAACGCCTCCATCCAAGCTCATTTGTGCTGCTTGGAGATCTCCAGCACGGACTCCCCGGAGAGGGATTCCCTAATCTGTTCCTAATCACCGGTTTAAAAAGCTGTGCCTGGGACTTGTCCCCGAGCAAATTTCAATCACGTTCCCTCTGATGCCACAGCCGGGAATTCTGCAGCACGGGGGAGGCTTTGGAGCACTTGTCCAGCATTTCTGACATCCAGCTGGTTTTCTTGGCAGTGGTGATGATGTTTTAGGAATCCCCTGGTGTTTGGAGGGGATTTCAGGAGAAAACAGGGCACTAAGAGCAGCAGTTTTGAGTGTTAAGTTTAATGCTGCAAACACATGAATGTGAGTTAAAAGGTTTGGGAGGCCACAGCTGGGACCAGTGTGTTCAGCATAAATCAAAAAAAAAAGAGAGAAGGTGAACTAAGAAACTCACTAAAAAAAATTTTAAGCCAACAAACCAATTCCCAAATAACCCCAAACTCTCCCTGGTCAAATCCGAGGTATTACAGCAGCCTCTAGATATTTAGAACTTTAATATTAATAAAAAAATTTGCCATAAGCACTTGTGGAAATCGAGGCAGCAACAAATCTCATTCTGGCTTAAACTCAACTTGGTGTCACATCCCAGTGAGGATGATCTGGGAGAAAATCACATTTTTAATTCCTCTTGGCATTGCCAGCGCTGCCGGTTGCCAGTGGAAAACCTGCTGGAAAATGGCATCACCAGTGACCAGAGCACAATCCCAGCCTGTCAAACCAGTTTGCCAGCCTGTTACTGGGAGGAGTTTTCTATCTGTAAATTTATCTGTCTTCTCACCCTGGAATTTTTGGATACCACGACAAAAAATAATAAGTAGGCTCTAATTTGATGCCTGCAATCAGCTAAGAGCATAAATTTTCCATACAGCCAGTATTTTCCTGACTAATTGAGAATCAAAATTTCTTCCCCAAAAGGGTTTTGATGAAGGCAGCCTGGCTGATTTCTTTAATTAGTGGCAAACATGCAGCATTATATTTAAAATGTGTGAAGAGCAAAGACTGGGGGACTCATCTTGAGCCAGAGGCATCTTTGATGATTCCAAATGTGGAATTTTCTTTGGCTCACAGGTGGGATGGGGTATTGCCTCAGCCCTGGGGACCAAATCCAACCCTTTTTCCAGGGGATATCCAGTGCTGGAAGGGACCTGAGCACATCCCCAGCCCTGCCCTGACTCCTCCTCACACCTCACAGAGAGGGTCTGGAGAGCCTGAACATCACCAGGAGCGTCCCAAACCAGGCCTGAAACTCCTTCCATTTCATGAGAACCAAAGCAAATATTTTCAAAATTAGTTATTCTCCCCAAGAGATTCATTACCAGCCAAAAAAAGAGATTTTAAAGCTGTTCCTGTTGCCAATGTGAAGAGCTGTGTTTGTGTGGATTTTGTGCTGACACCTTAATGGGCTGCTGCTCATCTCTGGGATCTGTGGGACTCGGAACATTCTGCTCTTCACATCCCAATTTAGGGGAATTAGTCCTTAATTTGCTTCCATAAATGATGTTTTTTCCTCTCAAGTTGAATCATTTTGGATGAGATCCTCCACAAGAGAGGAGGCAGGGACCTTGTTCAGCTGCTTCCTACGAGGGGGAAGGAGCCCTGGATGAGTTTGGAAAACCAAACTGGCTGTTCCCAGCAGTGCTTTAGGGACAGGACACAGCAGCAGATCTTCCTTCTCTCTCCCATCCCAGTGGGAACAGCCAGCCCAACTCCTCCAAATCCCTGCTGAGTTCTGTTCATTCCCTTTTTCCCATGTTTTGAGAAAAAATTGCCCAATCCTGACCATCCCTCAATTTGGGCAGCTGATATCCAGCCCTGCCTGTGCTGGAAGTTGGATTTTTGCAGTGTGGAAGGGTGTGGTAGTTTTGAAACTCTTTCTATTCCTTCATCAGTGTTCAATTTATTTAAAAAATAAATAAAAATCCCTGTGAGCCACAATAGATGTTTAATCAGCAGAGAGCTGCTTAGCAAAGGAAAATGGGTGGCTGAGCCAGGTGCAAAATTCTTGGAAATAATCCAGGGATTGCACTGGAAGGAAAATACCGCAGGGCAGATGTGACCAGACAGGGATGGAACTCAGATTCTGCTCAGTTCTCTGAATAAATGAGGAGTCTCTGGGTGGGTGCTCCAAAAAACAGAGAGGAGCTATAAATAAAGGTGCTGAGCCACCTTTCCCACCGAGAGCTGCTTTCCCTTGGAAGCATTTCCTGGGAGAAGCTGGGAGATAAGGGCTCTGTGTGTGTCAGAGAATAACTCATCCCACTCCCATGAGATCCCTGAACGCTTTCATCTCCCAGCTGGTTATAGCCCAGGATAACAAAATCCCAAAGGATCCAGGGGCACGTTCTCTAGCACAAGTGCTGGAGGGAAGGAATCCAGCCCCAGATCTCCAATGCATCCATGGACAGCTGCTCCTATTTTGTAAAATTTCCATGGTTACTCCTCAGATTTTGACACGGTTTTTAAACCTTGAGCATTTCTTTCAGAACCTGCACAGCCTCTGCACCTCTGGCGAGTTTGTTTGGCTTCAGGGAGTCCTGGAGCAGCCCAGGGATGCACATGGAGAACCTCTGGCATTGAATTCACCCTCACCAGACCCAGGGGATAAAATCAGGACAATCTGCTGCTCTTAGGGACCTCTGAAATTTCAGGAAATTGGTGTCAAATTGACTTTTGTGCCTGTTCATCATCATCATCCCTTCCACAGATGGGTCTGAACATGGGCAGGGATGACTCTGGGACAGAAGGGCAGGGTTGGGATGGTTTGGCAGAGCTCTGCAGGAGGATTTTGCGCAGAAGCTGCACATTCTCCACGGAGTTTGGCATGTTCAGCCCTCTCCAACACCTCTGGCACTTTGCAGAGCAAAGAAATAGATGCCAAACTCACGATGGCTCCTTTGGATGCTCAGGAAGAGCCAAGGAAAAGCAACCAGCCACAAAATTCCTTCATGAGGATCTTTTTTCTCAGCTGGGAGTGGAAACTGGGAGAAGCTTTGTGGGATGGGGCTGCCAGAACAAGCTGCATCCATCACCAGCTCCATTCTCTCTGGAAGAAGGGACAGCTGTTAATTTATTTATTTGTCTCTGCTCCATGAATAGGATTAGGGAAAAAGCCTGGAAACAGTGGGACAAAGTGCTCTTGCACATGGTGATGAACACAGACATGGCGGATTTATGCTTGAAGCAGTGGAAGAATTCCAGACATGTTTTCATATTCTGCATCCTGCCTTTCATGCCTTCAGCAGGAGGAAAAATGTTGTCTTTACACTTCTGCCTGGAAAAACAATTAGGAATGTTAATTGCACTGCCCAGGAGGTGGAACAGGGGCTGGCCAGGAAAGAATTTTCTTTGCTTGTAAACAGGAAGATTCAACCTTTCCCACCATTCTCTGGGAAGGTGGCAGGAGGATTTCAAGGAGTTGGAAAATGGGACTTCAGTGGGAAAAGCAGCATAAGGAAGAAATGAAAATAGGGAACAACAAAGCAAAAGCACCATCCAGGAGCAATCTCTGCTGAGGGGAAGAGAAGGGTGTAGACACCCCAGCTGCTCTTTGGAAGTTCTCCAGGATTTTCCCAACACCCAGGAACACTCAACATTCCCACCCTCTCCCTAAATTAGAGTTCTTATGGGCAGAAGTCTGAGTTATACCCAGAGCTCTGTGTCCTGCTCAGCTCCATCATTCCAGACTGATGGGGATCCCATGGAAAAGGATATCTGGGGAGGAAACTCTTCATTGCTCAGGTTGAAACTCTGAAACCCAGTGTTTCTCCTCAGATTTTGACACAGCTGTTAAACCTTGAGCATTTCTTTAGAATCATGGTTTGTATGGTAAAAAATGTGACAGATTTTCCTGATTCCAGGTCTCCACCTTCATCCCTCTGCTGAGTGCAGCGCAATGCAGGGCACTGGGAACGTGAACTCTGTCCCTGCAGGCTCTCAAAGCACCTGAGTTGGGGCTATTTAATTAATTTTAATTTTTTTCCTGCACAATTTATGTACCCTGGCCCACGATTTTCCCTGCCAACAATTCCCAGCGGAAATACCGGTGTCAGATATGAGCTCTGGTTGTCTCTGGTTAACTTGTGTGCAAAAACAAAAGGTGAAGTTGAAAGTTTTGAGTCTCCTTTTGTGCTGCTTTTCAGGCCATTTATCCTTGGCTCTTCCCAGGACACGGGGAACTAGGGCAGGGCAATTGGATAACACCAAGCAAGTCATTTCCCCTCATTTTACTTCACTATTCCCATCAGGAAAAGGGGAAAGAGGAATATTAAGTTCTCCTTGAGGGGATAATGAGCTGCCTGCAGGATCCTGAGCTGGCAGTGGCTGGATAGCCCATGTCTTATTATTTAATATTGGATAAACAAAGCCGTTTCCCAAGGGTTTTTAGGATAACATCGCCTTTTAGTGAGTGTTAATTGACTTTCACCCAATTTGTGCCTGGATCCCTTCATTAAAACCATAACTACACAGCCTAAACCTTCAGCAAATATTTAAAAACTCAAGTTTCCCTTCTGTCCTGCTTGCCAAAAGTGGTGTTTTGTCCCTTTTTGCAGTGATTCAGAGCGTCCATTCCCCTCCTGGCAGTGCCAGCCGCCGGCAGAGCGGTGACGTCCGGGATGTTCTGGGAGCAGCTCTGCCCTCCAGCCCCTGCCAAACAGGAATTGCTCCCGAGGTGTCCCAGGGACCTGAACCCCCTCCAGCAACGAGGCAGGGCAGGAGCAGAGGATGCTGTGCCCCAGCCCAGGTTCGTGAACGGAATCAGAGCCTGGAGAGGCAGATCCCAAAGGATCCGGGTGCCATCTCCTTCCTCTAATTGCCAGAGCCACCGGGAATTGTTGACAAGGAAAATTGTGGGTCAGGTCACATAAATTGTGCAGGAAAAAAAAAATTTAATTCATTAAATAGCCCTAACTCAGGTGCTTTGAGAGCCTGCAGGGACAGAGTTCACGTTCCCAGTGCCCTGCATTGCGCTGCACTCAGCAGAGGGATGAAGGTGGAGACCTGAAATCAGGAAAAAGAAGGTGGAGACCTGAAATGAGGAAAATCCATCACGTTTTGGCTCCGTCACATGACCCGCTTTGGGTCACGGCCATACTGGATGAAAACAGATTGGTGAAAACAGATTTCCTGTAGGGATATTCGGCTGTTTCGATGTTCCCCCTCCTGCTTGGAGCAACCCCAAGCTTTTGGAGGATTCCCTGGAGCACCAATCACATGGGATAACATCCAGCTACAGGAAAAACCCCTGGAAAAGGGCTGTTTATTCAGGGACATGTCCTCATTTGTAACTTTTGGGCAGGTTCAGATGGCTCCAAGTCCTGGGATTCCAACCAGCACTTCCTGAATAGCGAACAGAGGTGTCCTGGCACCAAGGGGAGCTCCTGGAAAGGAACATCCCTGTGGAGAAACTGCGACTCTTTGTGTGCTCCTGGCAGCCCCTGGCACAGACCTTGCACGTTTCATGGGTCTTTTTCTTCCCTATCCTGGCATTCTGAGTTTTCTTTCCTTGGGAAGCTCTGGGAAGAGGCCGGTGCCAGCGCTGCTTCCGCCAGCTTTAAATAGAGCTGCACCCCAGGATTGCTGTGGGGAAAAAATGCATTTACACCAATTCCACACACCCAGGCTCAGGAATGAAATAACTCATGCCTTGGGTGAGCAGAAATGAAATTATGGTCTGAAGGCATTTCTGGGACATCCGTGATGGATTCAGAGGAGTCAGCAAGGGCTTGGCTCTTCAGGAATTTTCTGTAACCACCAGTGCACTTCCAAGGCTTTTGCTGAATCCTTGACAGCTTTGAAGAGATTCAATTCATTGCAGGAGGTAAAACTGTCAGGAAAGGCTCCTGAGGCTTTCATAAAAAGCCTGTCCGAGTATTTAACTGGAGCTTGTGGTTTGTGCAGCTCTTGGAAGAACAAGGAAGGATTTAGGATTGGAAACACTGTGCAGGTACTTGGAGGCTCAGCCTCAGAGCTGTGTCAGCAGGATAATTCCCTTCCTGCTCCCCTTCTCGGGCTTGCTTTAGACACTCATTACAGTCTAATCCTCAGTATTCCATTTTTTTCTCCTGTCCCAGAAATACAAAGGTTCAGGATTTAGGACAGTGAGACTCAGTGGGCTTGAAAGGAGCTTGCCTGGAGAGTCAAACACACAGCAAAATGTCAAGGATTCACTTGAAATCCCTTCTAATAAGGCCTCCTGCCAAGTCTATCCAAAGCAGCAGGAGCTTTTCCATCGACCCTAATGGGCTTTGGGAAATGCTCTGTGGCACAGCAGGGAGCTCTTGTCTGACAGAACAAGCCCTCCTGTAGAATGATTGGATATGGGAGCAATCCAGGCAGCCCTGGGTGGCCTTTATTTCCTCAGGAAAGGAAATAAAGGAAATAAAGGAAATATGGGAGATATAGGAGATATAGGAGATATATCTATATATAGATATATAAAATATCCTATTATATATATAATAGGAAATATAGGAAATATAAGAAATATAGGAAATAAAGGAATAAAGGAAAGGGCTCACTGGTTCCCTTCTCCAGAGGAAGAGCAGAGAGGCTCTGCTGGGAAAAGGCTGCAGAGGGGCTGGGGCTGCTCTGGTGAGGAGGGGATGCCACATGAGAGGAGAAATTCTGGAAAACAGGCAGGAGATATCTTCCCAGTTATCATTTCATTTGGATGAAATTCATTGGATGAAAATGTATTTGGATGAAATTCATCGGGGATTTATGATTGGTGATTGGAGATTGATGAAATTCATCATCATGTATGTATTCATTGGATGAAAATGTATTGGATGAAATTGGATCCAGATGAAATTTGGATGAGAAGTCAAGGTATTTTATGGCAGGCTGGTGTGGATTTTGGAACTGGGCAGAGTTGGTGACTCCCCATGAAGGACTGCAGGTCCAGTGCCAGGGCCACATGGAATAACAACAATGGGAGACACTGGAAAAGCGCTGGGCGTGCCTGGTTTGTACCCTTGGAATTATGATTCAGTCCTTTGCCACTTGCTGATGTCAAACCATCATTTCCATCCGTGTTAAAGAGCTTATGAAACATTCCCATTTCCCCAGGAAGAAGCATCACAGAGCTCCTGTTCTTTTGTGCCTTCTCGTGGCTGAACTCATTCCAGAGGTCAAGTGGAGCGCAGGAACTGTGGACACCTTCCCTGGGATATTCCTCCAGGAATTCAGGGATATTTATAGTCCATGCCCAGGGAGAGAAGAGGGCTTATTTTAAAGGAAAATAGGCAGGGACAAGCAGAAATATTTGGGAGACTCTGTTTCCTTCAAATTCCAGAGGCTACCAAGGAGGAAAGCTTCTTTTTAAGGCCTCTATGCCACAAATATCCCAAAAAAATGCAGGGAGGTGAGGTGGGGAAAATACATCCTGATAATTTGTTTGTGAAGTATCTTGGAGTGACACAAACTTCTCCCTGGAGCCCAATGTTCCCAGAGATGTTATCCAGCTGCCTGGCTATCAAATGATCAGGAGAGGCAAAGAGGAGAATTTTGGCTCCTGGAATGAGAACAGATGACCCAGCTGAGCATTCTAGTTCCTGGGAGAGGGAGGGGCCTGATCCCTTTGGACAGAGGGAAAGGAGGGCTCCAGAAATCCTCCAAACAATGCCAAGAAATTCCCAGTTTGTATTTGGGGGGGTCCCATCTACACAAATTAGCAGGGGCTGGTGGGAGGACAGTCCATGTGGGAAGCTGCTGGGAGAGGATTGGGAAGCAGAGGAAGAGGCAATATGTTGGTGAGCCAGAGGGAGAATTATCCAGGTAAAGGACTATAAGGAACTGTAGGAAAGAAGGGAAAGAGCAAAACCAGGATCAGGTGAAGAACGTGCTCAATGGGAGATAAGAGCCAAGGAAGAGCCTGGAGAAACAGAGGGAGAAATGAGGCACCTCACCCTGAATCTCCTTGGATGCTGCCACAACCAGCACAGATTTGGGAATGGCAGCATCCCGAGGCTGTGGATGCCTTGTTTTAGCTTTTACATTTTTAGATTCTGTGCTGGTTTAGTGGGCAGTTCTGGGTTTCATATTAAGTGCTGCTGAGCTCTCTTCACTGAGTAGGGAGACAAAACAATTCCTTCTCTAGCTCGGGACCAAAGACAAACGATCCAACTTTCAGGCCCAAGAACAAAACAAGGGTGAAGAGAGAAGGAAAAGCCAGGAGGATGGAGCTTCATAACCTGAAGCTGTGACTGGACAATTCACTCCAATGTGCTGAGGGACCAGAACTGATCAAAGTGTGAGACCTCGTGACCGGTCGTGCATTTTGTGACCATTTTGGGTTCATCTTGGGTGTGGCCCGGCCGGGCTCTGGCACTGCCCAGGTGTGCCCATGGGGGCCTTTTAATAAATCCCCACTTTATCCTTTTCTCTGTCTGCTCTCTGTTCCAGGTCAGCCTCTCACAGGCATCACTGTGGATGCAGCAGAGTGGAGGGAGTTGGCTGAAGAGCAGCCCAGGGATCCATTCATTCCTGGGAATGCGGGCAGCTCTCCAGCCCTGCGGGGTGAAGGGCACTGCACTCGCTCCAGGAAGACGCCAGGCAACCCACCGAGAGCACGAAAGGAAAGAAAACAAAGCCATAGGAAAGAAAACAAAGTCATTGGGATTCGGCCGGGACTTCAAAGCTCCGTGCCACACCCGGCCCGTTGTTGCTGTTCAGGCTGGGAGCCAGGGCTGGAATGAAGAGGGGAAAAGCTGCTTTATCTTGTTCTGCTCAAAACTGAGTCAGCCCTGCAGATACTCACCTTGAGTGCTGTGTCCTGTTCTGGCCCCTCAGTTTGGGAAGGACATTGAGACACTCGAGCGTGTCCAGAGGAGGCAGCGAGGCTGGAGAGGGGCTGGGAGCACAAACCCTGGGAGGAACGAGCTGGGGGTGTTCGGCCTGGAGCAAAGGAGACTCAGGGGTGACCTCCTCACTCTCTGCAGCTCCCTGGAAGGTGGCTGTGCTCAGCTGGGGTTGGTCTCTTTCTCCAGGCAGCACTGACAGAACCAGAGGACACAGTCTCAAGCTGTGCTACGGGAAAACTAGGTTGGATATCAGGAAAAAGTTTTTCACAGAAAGAGTGATAAAG
Organism: Tichodroma muraria; assembly: GCA_013390105.1. NCBI lineage: Eukaryota > Metazoa > Chordata > Aves > Passeriformes > Sittidae > Tichodroma > Tichodroma muraria. The sequence continues at coordinate 209,824 of WAAG01067108.1, forward strand.
CACTGGAATGGTCTGCCCGGGGAGGTGGTGGAGTCACCATCCCTGGGTGTGTTTAGGAAAGGACTGGATGTGGCACTCGGTGCCGTGGTCTAGTTGAGGTGTTAGGGCTGGGTTGGACTCGATGGTCCTGGAGGTCTCTTCCAACCCAGTGCTTCTGTGATTCTGTGAATTCTGTGAATTCTGTGAATCGAGCACCTGAGAGATGGGGAGAGAGGAGAAAGACACAGAGCTGTGCCTCCAGACATGTCTTAGGGACATCAGACCACGTTAAAAGCTGACCTAGGTGGCATTTGTCTTCTACATCACCTCCATGTCAGCATTTAGCCCCAAAGTCATGAAAATTCCAAGTTCCCAGACTGCTGATGCATTCCAGAAAACTCCACCTCACAGCCAACCTGTGGCGTGGCTGGAGCTGAACTTAGGGAAGAACTGTTCAGAGGGGAACAGTAGGAAAGCTGCTCTTGAAGAAGGAGTTGGTTGACAGAGAAATTGAGAGTCCAGAGTTTGATAAATATTAAAAAAAAATAAAAGTCTGACTCACGTTCATAAATGAGTAAAATTAAACTGCTGACATTATTCCCAGGAGTCTCAAGGGGACTCACATGGAAAACTGCTATGAAAAGTTTATAAATGGTGGCATCAATTATTAATTTTATTAAAATGTGTGCCCGCAGAGCAGCACTCAGGAACTGCTGCAGGGTTTTCAGGCAGGGCTCGGAGCAACCCACTCCAGTGGAAGGTACCCATGATGGGGGGCTGGAAGGAGCTGATCTTTAAGGACCCTTCCAACCCAAACCATCCTGGGATTTTGGGATTCCAGGAACTAGCCAGCAGAGGAGCCAAGCAGAGGTGAAGCCAGCACTTTTTGCCACGGCCCTGAAGTTTGCCACCCGTGGGATATCAACGCCCAGCTGATGAGCAGCGACTTGTTGGGATGCTGTGACTTGTCCTTGTGCCCTGGGGCTCCAAAATCACCACTTTGGGCTGCGGGAGCAGTGGAAGATGTGGCCGTTCCCAGCTCCATGTCCACCTTTGGGTGCTTTGGGGCTGCAGGGCTGATGGAGCCTCCTCTTCTGTGTGATTCATCACCTGCAGCCGGGGTTGTGTCACCCCAGGAGCTGGGACAGCGTGGGCAGGGTGGTGCTGGCTCTGCCTCCTGCTCTCTGCAGCTTTGGGCATCACAAAATAAACGTATATCAAGGTATGACTGTTCAAAAGAGGGTTGTGCAGGTGGTGAAAGGCCAGCCTCGGGTGCAGCCCCCTCTGCCCACCCCTGCCCAATTTATGCCCCAGAGCAGCAGGATGTGGAATTGGGGCCTGGGCTCTGACTCTCAGTTCTGCCAGTCTGAGGTGCAGCTTCTCCAGGGGAGGTGGAACCTCTGAAATCAGCCCTGAAATCAGCCCAGCTCATGCTCGGATTGCTGTGACTCAGAGGTGTGAGTAAATGTGAGAGCACTCTGCAGCACGGCTCCTCTGATGGGAACACTCCCTCTTTCACACGCTTCAGAGGTGATTTTTTAAATAAAATAAAATCCAAAGGAGCAGAATATGAGCAACAGCCAAGGAATTTATTTGCCCATGTGCTTCCTACCTCTCTCACACCTCTATTCTCCTGCAGCTTTGCCCGTGGTGCAGATCTGGGTGGAGTGGAAGGAATAAAGGTAATTTTCTTCATGGGAATCTGTGGGTTTTCACATGAAGTGGCTGCACTTGCACACTTTGCTCAGTGAGGGAGGAAGGCAGAGCTCAGGGGGAGTGGCAAGAAAAAAGCAGGTGAATGTTTCTGAAGCAGCATCTGCTCAGAGGAAAAGGTTGTAGAGATCTTAGCTAAATATTCCTGGACATGTATCTGTAAATGGAACTGGACTTTAGAGGGAAATTGTTATGGGATCAAGGGAGAACACAACAAAACAGGAATGGGGTGATGGAGAGAGCCTGGGAAAGGATATCCCTGGAAAAACACTCATCAGGTGCCTCAGCCCTGGTTAAAAACCAGCTCCAAGAGGGAGTTTGGGTTCTGATGTCCCCCAAGAGAGGTTGGGTGTGTCTGGTGCCCAGGCTGGCTTCATATTTATTATGGATTTATCATATATTATAAATATTATCATATTTATGCTGGATTCATATTTATGCAAATCCCCCCAGCAGTGACATCTCTTTGCCAGCTGCAGTCTTGTATTCTGAAGTCCTCACACGTGAAACATCAAAAGCAAGAGCAAGGACTCTCCAAGCTAAATCCAGCCTGGCAGAAACCAGTCCTGGTGTGAGCACAGAGGAGAAGGCTGTGCATTGGTATCTGGGTGGAGCTGGGTTTGGGGATTAGCTGAGATCAGCTCCAGTGAGTGACTCCAGGGCAGCAGGAGCTGATTCTGTGACTGGGACCTGTGAGAACCAGCTGGGAGTGGCTCAGGCAGGCAGGATCCCTTTGGAAACCATCACACTTCACTTCCCTGCAACGCTGTGCCAAAGGCTGAAAGCAAAACTGTCCAGCTGAGGTGGCAGCCCCAGGCACCTGGGACATCCCTGGCTGGCATCAACCAGACCAACAGCTCTCATTTTTTACCCAGATTAGAGGATGGGAATGGTCTGGGGAGCACCTGTGATGTCTTTATCCAAGGCTGTGGGAGAGCCTGGAGCAAAGGAGGCTCAGGGGGCCCTTCTGGCTCTGCACAGCTCCTGACAGGAGGGGACAGCCGGGGGGTCGGGCTCTGCTGCCAGGAACAGGGACAGGAGGAGAGGGAACGGCCTCAGGCTGGGCCAGGGAGGCTCAGGGTGGACACCAGCAGGAATTTCCCCATGGAAAGGGTGTTCAGGGATTGAACTGCCCGGGGAGGTTTGGATCCCCATCCCTGGAGGTGCCCAAGGCAGGGCTGGAGGTGACACTCGGTGCTCTGGGCTGGGGACAAGATGGGGATCAAGCACAGGCTGGATTTGATGGACTTGGAGAACTTTTCCAACCTCAGTGATCCTGGGATTCTTGCCAAGAGTTCCCACTGTCTCAGACCACACTGGCAGGAAAATTCCCTGGAAATTCAGCCCATCCTGGTTTTCCTTGCTGTGTCACACATCTTTGTGTCCAAGGAAAACTGGAGGTGGCACTCAGTGCTCTGGAGTGGGGACAAAGGGGAGGGGGGGGTCACAGCTTGGATTTGATGGGCTCAGAGGTCTTTTCCAACCTAAATGATTCTGGAATTCTGGGAAGTGCCACTTTTGGGTGTCACTGAGCCTGTGCTGACAGTGGGATAAGAGACAGGACAGGCACTGGAAGGTTCTGTAAGACCTTAGAGACACCAGTGAGAAGAAGGCCAGAGAAACAGAATAATTGGAAGTAAATGGAAATAAATGGGAAGGCTCAAGCTGCTGACACATGAAGGGAAATGGAAGTGGCACAAATTAGGCAGTGACTAATAGGACACTGCAAACAGAAGGAGGGTCACACACCAACAAGGAAAGGAAAGCAATTAGGGGGATCGTTAAGAGAAATGGAATGACTAATTGAAGGAAAGTGTCAGCTGAATGTCAGGAAATAATTCCTAAGTGGGAGCAGCTCAGGCCTGTGGAACAAGCTCAAAATGAGATTTCCTGAGCTGTTCAACCCTGAGTCAAACACTCAGAATCCACCACTGACCTGGCAAGAGTCCAGGCCTGAGCTGCTTCCACTGGAGCCTCTGCTCTTGTCACAGTTGTTTTAAAAACAAAAATTATGTTAAAGTCCATAAAACACAGCTAAATTTCCCTGAGCCTTTGCCACAGGAATCCTTCATTCCTTGAAACTCCTGGTCAGGCACAGACCTTTGGTTCCATAAAACAGCCATGGAAAGATCTCCAACACTGATTGAACGTGTTTGCCTCGAACCTTTCCTTCTCCTGAAGTTCACAAAAAGCCGAACAACCTCAAATCCTGATTTTATCTTTATTGCCCGCCCTGGAAGGCACAGTCATTTTCTGATTCTTTTACTCCTGTGGCCAGTGCCAGCTTGATCCTGCCTGTCTAGGAAGCTGCTGCCTGCCTGGGATGGGTGCTCTGGTGTTTTCCAGCTTGGATGGAGCTGATTTCCACTTGTCATTCCTTTCTCAAAGTCCCCTGTGCCAGGGGAATTGGAAAAGAGGTGAAGTCCCAACAAAACTTGTGGAATTCTGAGAATCACAGAATTAGTCATAAACTCCCAGCACAGGGAGTTTGTGTTGATCTGGAGTTTGATATCAAGAGATAAACAGCACTTCCATAAACTTTGCTTCCATCCCTGATGAACACAGGCTGCTCTGAAAATCTGGGCTGGTTCCTGAAGTTTGCCAAGAGTTCCCACTGTCTCAGACCACACTGGCAGGAAAATTCCCTGAAAATTCAGCCCATCCTTGTTTTCCTTGCTGTGTCACACATCTTTGTGCCAAAGGAAAACTGGAGGTGGCACTCAGTGCTCTGGGGTGGGGACAAGGGGGGGTCAGTCACAGACTGGACTGGCTGGTCCTGGAGACCTTTCCCAACCTCATAATTCTGGGATTCTGAAAGATTTCTTGTATTGTTTTGAGATCTTGGAGCGGGAAGCTTTCCTGAATGGAAATTCCTTCCCAGCCTGCTGAATCCAGCTGCCTGTGGGATGTTTAAATTCCTGTGGTGACCTGGGAGCAGTGCTAAATGTTGACTGAGAAGTGTCACACACAGAGGTGTCACTGTAGGACTGATTTACACAATAATGTGAATTTCCCAATGCTGGGAATTGGGAATACAACTCAGCAGTGAGGAGAGAGGCTCCCTTGGGAAGGTGTGTGAGGCAGGCACAGGGCTTGGACAATTATCCAGGGACAATTCCCACCATGCTCCGGTGAACTCTGCTCTGCTCATCACAAGCCATCACAAGAGGCAATTAATATTCCTTAACTCTTGGCTGTTTTCCCCAGATTTGGTGTTGTCGACTCATTTGGGAACTGCATAATTGCTTTGGAAAGGTGAAAAGTTTCCAATCAGCTAGGACAGAAACAGAAAAAAATCATTGACCCTGTGGTGGATGTGGACTTTCCTCTGACCTTCAGCTGTAGCTCCTCAAGCTCATGTTCATATTCGCATTTTTCCTTCAACTGCAGTTCCTCAAGCTACTTTTCTGGTCTTATTTTTAATGCAGAGTAACTTTCTTGAAGCCTCAGAGTTTAAATTTGTTGCTGATTTCACTGATTTGTGGCACAATGTTTTAAAATTTTAACCTGGTTTTGAACACAAAATTTGGGGTGCAAACGAGTCACACAACTCACAGGTTACAAATGAGATGGAGGAAGAGAAAAAGAGGCTGGGAGAGTGGGACCATAACATCCCTTTTTTTGTGGCACTGGTGCAATAGCACAGATAAGGAGCTACAAAGGCTTCAGGTGAAAGTAATTTACTTAGTAGAAAATAAAGCATTAAAAATAAAGGTTTTTGGGGGGGATCACTCATTCAAAAATGAGCCTCTGCCTGGAGGAAATCACTGGTGAGTGACACATGCCAAATGTCTGCTCAACATCCTGGGGGCTAAAAAAGTTCTTGGCACTCCAGGTGCCACCTCTGCCCGTGTCCCTGTGCCATGTCACCCTCCAGCAGGGCACGGTTTGTCCCTGCAGTGGCTGAAGAGCTCAGCCCTTGACAAATGACAGGCTGTGGTGGCCTTGAGCTCTCTGTCCCCTTGGAAGTTGTGGCGTGTGCCATCTGGACAGCCCAGAATAAACCTCCAGCCCTCCCCAAACACCTCACAGGGCAAGAGGAAGCAGGATATCTGTGCAGCTCATCTTCCAACAGCACCTTCTGCCTAAACCAGGGAATTCCGTGGGCCTTCCCTTGGAAGAACCCCAGTGTCCCTGTCCTGGTGTCACAGGAATGGCACTTCCAGACAGGAGCTGTGGCCTGCTCCTCCCTCTTGTCCTAAACCCAGCGGTTCAGAGGCACGATTGTATCTTTAATTCATCAGGAGGGCAGGGCCTGCGGGACAGCGCGGCCTTGGCGGCTCAGTGGGGCTTTGCTCAGCCCCCAGCTCAGCCGCAGCTCCTTACCCACATTTCCCTGGCAGGAGAGGCTCATCAGGCCAGGAACAGCCCAGATTTGCCTCAGGTGTGGGCACAAGGTGCTATCCACATTCCCCTGGAAGCAGGAGCTGTTGAGGGGAGGAACAGCCCAGATCTGCTGCAGGTGTGGGGAAAACGTGTCACCCACATTTCCCTGGCAGCAGGAGTTTCTGAGGGCAGGAACAGCCCAGATTTGCTGCAGGTGTGGGCACAGGTGGTGCCCTGCACTCAGCCAGCTTCTACCTGGACCCATCTTTGGCCTCACCTCAGAAATCCTCACTCTGAAAACTGTGGTTATCCCCAATTCCTTCTTCCCTCCTTTCTCCCCCTTTCCCCTTCCTGGTATTGGAGCAGTGCTGGAGGCTCTGTTCCTGGAAAGGCCTCGCTGGAGTCATCGAGGGACTGATTTCCAGCTCTCCTGTGGGCACTGCACCACAGCAACTGCTGGCTGCACTCTGTGTCCAGCTGCTCTGTTCCCATAATTGTGTGGATATTCTCCAGAGCCGTGTGCCCCCCATCTGTTGGCACTCGGTTCTGAAAAGAAAAATAAACGCTGAAGTTTCACTCGGCTATTTTTGCCTTAAATTCTGTGTCCTCAGCACGATGTCAGCTCCATTCTTTCACGGTGTGGGCAGGAGCCTCGGGAAAATCTGGAGAGGGATCCCTGGGAGTTTTGTCCAGGAAAAGATGGTGGTGTGGTCACTGGAGCTTGAGGGGGACTGGGCTCTGTCCTGAACCACCCAGAGCACAAACCACGGTGCTGAATGATGGAAACTGATAAACAGAGAGTTCCCTGGGGTAAACATCCCCCCATTCCTCAGGGAATAAACTAAAGCTGGCAGCATGGATCTGTGACAGTTCTGGGATGTGCAGTGGGAGGCTATAGGGTCTCTAATCTGATCAAACACCCCAAAATTGCATTTATTTCATGAAGTTGTTGTGGTTTTTAGCTTGACCTTATGCAGAAGTTACTTTAGGTGTCTGACAGTCCCTTGTGAGGGTGTCCCTCACCATGTCCCAGCGGTGCCACAATTCCAGGACACAGCACAGCAGCTCCTGATGCCCCGGTCCTGGATCCTACAGCTCGCAGAGACAAGGCTCAAAATTCCACATGGGCTGCAGGTGGCCTCTGAATTCCTGAGTGTCCCAGCATCCCTGAACTTGCGGTGAAGTTCAGGGGAAGACTCAGCCTGTGTCGAGCTCTGATTTATTCCTCAGTTTTCCCCTGGTTTCCCTCAGGAGAAGATAAAAGTGGTGATAGCAAAACTCATCTATGAGATCCACATTAACCTTCAGCTGCTTTGCCTCTGTCCCTTCTCTAAAAATGAATTGAAGCCACAGTGCTGAAGCTACTTTACCAATCCTGGCCCCTGGCAAGAACCTGAAAATGTGGCTGCTCAGTTATTTCGGGCCTGGAATCCCCTCTCCTTTCCTACCCTGCTTCCCCAGCCAAAACAGAGTTTGAGGAGCAAGAGAAACACAAAATGAAGTGGAACAGCTCTGCCTAATCTGTTCATGGGAATGGCCTGACTGTGATGCTTGCCCACAATATTTTATCCAAACTGGGGGTTCCAGCTGGTGTTTATCCACTTCCCCAGGAGTCCCCTGGAGCACAGGGACAGTCTCTGCTCGGGGCCACACCAGGATGTGTCTGAAATCCTTCAGCTGTCTGGAGTAGCAGAACAGGATTTTTATCAATGTGAGCGAGATGAGATTCTGTCCAAGATGTTCTAATAAAAACAAGAGTCTGCCCTGGGAACAAAGAGCCTCGTGAGAGGATTTTTTTCCAGCTCATTCAGCACCGAGGAGCTGCAAACAAGGGGGTGCTGCTGCCATGGAGGTGCTGGCATTGTTTTTGTCCTTCACGCTGCAGCTCCAGCACAACAGGAGGTTCCTGATCCTTTAGGGATGGAGGTTTTGCTCGGAGATGAACTTCGGTACTGATGGACTCAGTAATGTTCCTCATGGAACATTCAGCAGGGGCAGGATGTCAGTGAATAGTGAGGAAATGTGGATTTGTTGTCTGCACTGACACTCAAGGCCCTGCAATAATAAAATGTCTGCAATTTCCATCTTGGTTCAGTGTCGGCAATGCCATTTTTAAAAAAATAATTTAATTTAATTTAANTTTATTTTATTTTATTTTATTTTATTTTATTTTATTTTATTCTCTGGGTTGAGAGAGGTCTAGTTAGGTAAATACTGTCTGTCCAGAACATCATGGCTGATGGTGAGAACATCACTTGTGAGCTTCTCATGGTCTGATGAAATCCTTTGCTGTGGCTTCCTGGATTGGAGCAAGTTCAGGATGCTCAGAGGGATGGAGCAGCTCTGCTGGGAGGAAAGGCTGGGAGAGCTGGGATTGTTCAGCCTGGAGAGGAGAAGCTTTGGGCTGACCTAATTGTGGCCTTCCAGTGCCTGAAGGAGCTCCAAGAAACATGGATTGAGTTGGTGATGGACAGAGGCTGAAGGCTCAGGAGTGGGGGGAGAGCGGTGGGGCCGGTCCAGGCCTCCAGTTCCAAGGGGGCTGCAGTGCTGGTGATGCTGAGCCTGTGGATGGTGGGAAAACACCCAGGAAATGATGGGAATTTGGAGGTTTGGGCTGTGAATCCAGATGTGGTTGTCCTGGTCATGAATATCAGCTTGAGTGTGTCACCTACAGCTGACAGCACACATGTGGTGACATGGCCTTGGCATCATTTAATGCCAACACGCACAAATGTCGTATTCTAATTCTAATGAACGAGTTCTAACTCAGATCTAATCCAAAAAACTCTGCCAGGATGAATTTTATTTGCATGGACTTTCTGTTCATTCTCCTTTTAATGCCAAAACCCACTGGATATTGCCCAAACTCATCTGAAATTAAAAGACATTAAAAAAAATTCTGCTTCATCACTGCATTACTTGGTTTCCAGGATCTACAGGAGTCTCTGCTTTAAAGATGTGAAGGAATTTCTTCCTGACTTTTCCAAAGCACTTCATCCACAGGCACATAAGTGGGAACGTGGCAGTGAAGTGTTCTGGTGCTGCTCCAGCAGTGACCCCACTCTTAAACAATCCACTCCCAGCCATTCCCTGATCCAGTTTTCCCACCTGGACAGGGTGTTGATAAGGCAGGAGGCCGGGATGATGAATTGGTGGAGGTTTTCCTGTGGGATCAGACCAATGCCATGACGGATTCCTGACGTCAGCAGGCTGTGGAAAAACCTGGAATCCCAGAAAACATGGCCAGATCCTGCTGGCCTGCTCTGAGAGCAGCAAATGAACACAAATACCTGGGATAATGCCGGGAAGAGCTTTACCCTGGGCATGGAGCTGTGCTCCTGCTCTTTTCCTGCCGGCATTGGAGCAGTGCCGAGCTGGCTTCTCTTCCCTGCCTGGTTCAGAGCTTCAAAGGCTGCTGGTATTTCCTTTGAGTCATCTGGGTGAAGAGGCTGATAAGGCTGGGCTGGGGCTCAGGGAGGTGTCAGAGCCTCTCTGTGCCTGCCTGGAGCTGCAGAGCCCTCCGGGGACATTCCAGGGCTGGATTTGGGCTCTCCTGCGTACAAGATGTGATGGCTCCTGGCAGGAAAAGCTCCCTAGAAAAGGTCAAGCCAACAGGAGCCACTTGAAGAACAGATTTCACACCGTGGATGAGGGTTAGGATGTTCCCAACCCCATATCCCAAAGTTTTGCAAACCTTCTCAAGTCCCTCTGTGATGTTTCCTGCTTCCAGACCAGGTCTGATGCACCTTTCTGACCCTCTGAAGGTGTGGGAGCACTTAAAAGACTTTTTAAGACAATTTAGTTGTCCCTGTCTGAACAAGTCAAAGTGAGTGCACAAAACACACGGATAAACATTAGAGTTGCATCCCTGTGCCTGACTGTGCTCTGGTTTTGGTGGAATTCCATCGTTTTTTCAGCAGGAAACATGCTGGGTGCTCTGATTGATGTAACAGGGATGGAGCCAGGCCTTTGCATTTCAGGGTTTGTCCAGAGAGGTCCAGGGAAGCTGGAGGAGTGACAGCTTCCACAGGGATCATGAAAAAAGCTGGATGGGGTCATTTCCACCACTCTCTTCCAAATCCCCCTGTGATTCCCTGAGGTTCTTCCAAGGCAAAAAAAACCTCTTTGCTGAGGCTTTCCCAATCCTCCCTCTGACACCAGAACTCTTTAGGGGAGACTCCCTGAAGCTGTTTGCAGCAGCTGCTCCTAATGACTCCTGCTGCTGCTTCCTTCTAGATGACTCCAAGGTGCCAGGAGATCCTTCCTGCCCTGTCCAGCTGGCTTCACTCTGGGTGAAGGTGGAGAAAATAAATGGAAAACCCAGCAAAGCTCTCGTGTGCTGCTGAAGGAGCTCTGCTTGTCATTAAAGGGCAACTGCTGCCAGGCTGCTGCTGAATTCCAGAGTTTTATTTCCTGGGAAACCAAGTGAACCAACAGGGCAGAGCTGCAGCTGGAAGAGGTTGGAGTGGGATGGAACTTCCTCACTGCTCCAGGTCCTGTGGCAGTGGGAGAAAACCTGTCAGAGCACACAGAGAGAATCAGGGAAGTGGGAATTGCTCTGCTACTGATTTCCTGTGTGTCCCTGGGCATAATCTTCCCATATTTCCTCTTCTCTCAGATGAAAAAAATTGTGTTGATCCTGTTCCTCTGCTTCTGCAGGGAGCAGCGAGGACCAGGACCTCAAGAGTTTTTTGGTCTCCTAAGTTCCTGTAGATGGATAGAAATTTAAATTCACGTGTCAGACACTGAACCTGGTGCCAAACAAAGGGATGGAGCTGGGAGAGGTCATCACAAAATTATGTCTCACTCTGGATTGTGCCAGAAATTCCCTTTGGTTTTTGTTCTGTGGTGAGAGGCTCTGTTTACGTCAGAAAGAATCTTCAGCCTTTCTGCACCAGGCTGGGAAGCTCACAAAAATCCTGGGATGAGGCTGATGCTGTCCAGGGTCTTGGCCAAATGTGCTGTACAAATCCTGGAGTTTCCTGCACGTTCCAAGCGTCTCCAGATGAATTTAAGATGTTCACAATCGAGGAGACGTGGAAAAAGGGGAATAAACCATGGATGATGTCCTGTAACATCAGTGGAACATCCATCCTGCACGAGGAGTTCCTAATTCCATTCATATTCCCAGATGGCACCACCAAATGAGAGAGGAGAAAACTTCCAGAAGCTCCTTGTGGTTTTAGCTTTAATGACCCTGATCCCCATTCCCACCTTCCTTAGTCTGGAAAAGCAGGAATATGATATGCAAATGTCCTTGACACTGGACTGATATTTTAATTTATCTTTTTATCATCTGAAACGTTACCAAGTCTTGTCTTCTCTTCTTCTGATCAGCCTTCAGTTGGAAAGAAAAAGGAGAATTCCAGAAAACACCTCCCAGCAGAAAGAAGGGACATTAAGAAAGATGTCAGGGAGGTTTTTATACAGCTGACCAAACTTTTACCTCCATGGGCAGTGTGGAAACTTTTCCCAGGTGTTCTGCACACCTGGAACAGGAGGAAAAGTCTTTTTTTCTGTGGGTTTTTGTTTGTTTGTTTTTGTTGTTTTGGGTTTTTTTATATAGATTTGTTTTCATCTCCTTTAAATTAAGTTTTGGACAGAGGAGGTCGGGACTAAAAATCTTTATGTATTTGTCAGTTCTGTCATAACCAGGAATCAGTAAATGCCTTCTAAATCTTGCCTTTATATAGAAAACAAAACTATTTTTTCTGTATAGATTTATCTTAGTGCTGCAGTTTAAATTTTGTGTTTAAAGTCAGAATTCCCCAGTTTTCATGGATTACCTTTCAGATTATGAAATATTCCTCCTGGCCCTTAGAAACCCATTGATTTTGTTTTTCTTGTGGCAAACAGGAAGAGATATCACCCCTATCATAACTGAGTTTTGTTTTTCTTTTCCATTAAGTGCTTTGTCTCCTTAGGAAAAGCAGAGACACATCCGAACGGTCCTTTCCATACATTTTTAATGCATGATTTTCCTCATTACCTGTAAGTTCAGATCCCAGTTAGGATTTCCAGGAGTTCTCTGAGCTATAACTCCAAAATGTTGTAGGATTTAAAACATAAAGAACAATTTCTCAGCGCACTGAACAGCCCTGAGCTCCTCCCAGTGCTCACAAATGCAAACTTTCCCTGGCTGCAGGATGAGGATTTTCCTTCCCTGGATGCAGGATATGGATTTTGTGTTGTTTTCCTATGAAAACACTTTGGGACTCTCGACCTTCATTCCCTACATGGTCAGATATGAAGACAATTCCCTGCTCGGAGCACTGCCAGCTGATGGCCCAATCATTCCTCAGGGCCCTGTGTTCCATGCCTTGAGGATGGAGTGCAGCATGGAAATCCAAGAGGATGAGTTGGATTCCCACCCCACGGGATTGTCCTGAGCAGAGCCAAGCCCAGCCCCTCTGGGATGGGGGATTTTAGGGATCCCTTGGAGACTGGCTGGAAAGGCATCTTCTGCTGCTGCCTGACAGGAAGCTGTAACAGGAGCTGAGAGGAATCACCTTTCCCAGGCAGGGGAACACAAGGTTCATTCCCATGGAATACCAAGAACAGGAGCTCTGGAGCAGGCAAACAGAAGTCTGAATGTCCTGTAATTCCAGGTGCTGCAAGGGCACTGACTAATTAATTATTGGACAGTGCTGGCTTGTCAATATTGCAAAAATTCTCTCTAATTGCACATTGCTTCTTCCCTCTCATTCCACCTTTTCCTCTGCCTGCATCCATGGGAACATTTATTCTCACAATTCCTTCTCTGTGAGCTCACACGTCCCATCCCAGTGTGCTGGAAAATGAATCTTTAATCTAAGAGGGAGAAATTCCTTCCAAAACAATAAGGAAAGAGCTGCCCCCCTCTTGGTGAAAACATTTTTTCAGCAGCCATTTCATTTCTTCCCCTTTGTTTTTTTCTACCTCATTAACACGGTTTAAAGTTAATTACAATATTCCAGAGCCTGTTGTCAGCAAAGTTCTAACAGGGACTCAGTGCAGTCTCTGGTCCATTCTAAGGCAAATTTTCCTTTCACTCTTGAAGCACTGCAAGGATATAAAAAAATCTTCTACAGTGCATTCAAATTTTCCTTCCCACCGGCAGTTCTGAGTCATGTCCAGGCACAGAGGTTTTCCCTGGGGAACAGAGGAGGTTCATTAACACCCACAGCAGCTCCTCCAGCCTGTGCTGCTCAACACCCTCAATCATCCCATTTGTGCCTTCAATCCAGTCCCTGCAGCTCTACAACAGCAAAACAAATGTTCACCCTTAGGTGGATTCCTGATTTTCTTAAATCTCATGTCTTCTTCCAGGAAAGGCCCTTTAGGCTGCCCTTTTTAGTTCTCTGTGCTTCTGAACTACAGGAACAAAAGGGGTTTTAATCAGTATCTCCCAACTATTCTGAGCCTGGAGCAAAGAGAGCCGAAGGGACCATGTGCGAAGGTGTGGTTTGTGAATTGGGTGCAGGCAGGCACAGATTTGCTGACATTCAGGAATTAAAATGTGCAAAAGTAGATGAATGAACCAGGAAAGTCCAGAGCATTCAGGGAATCCCCTGCCTAGAGGAGACAGCCCCAGGATTTTCCCTGTTCCTCTGCTGCAGAAAGGATGGCAGTGGTGCCTTCCAGGCCTTGCCCTGCCCTGTGGCTCTCCCAGCTCCCTGGCTGTGCACCCATAACATCTCTGATGTCATTGCTGGTGGCTCAGGAGCAGCAATCCGGGGATTAAAGGAACATTTCCTATGAAAGGGGTACCCAGGTGCACATGGCATGGATCACAGATCCCTCCTGCACTCCAGAGCTGTTCCCTGTGGTTGTTGGGAGGGTTCATGACCAAGTTCCTGCCCCATTTTGATGGTGTCTCACAGAGGCAGGAATATTTTGTTTCTTGCCCTTCCCTGTGGCACTGACAGGATTTGAATCCCCCAGCGGACAAATTTGGAAAGATTTTATCTCCAGAGAAACATCAAACAGCTGAGGGCTGGGTCTGTCAGGGCTGGGCCAGACACTGGAATTCCTCCCCCCACAGCAAAATTCCTGTGAACCAGGGTCTCCCACGTCTCCCACAAAAGCTGCTGACTCCATTTACAACGACAACAATAACCCAGACCGTGAGGATTGGGTAATTAATGAGCTTTAAACCTTTGGGGGAAAGGAAAGCGTGGGTGACTTGGCTGGTGGTGACAGTGCTGGGGCCAGACCCACGACCTCCTGGTCCCACTCTTGCTCTGAAGGAGGACGTTGTTACCCTTGGCACCAGATTCCAGAGAGATGCAGCCACTCTGAGCTCCTTTACCTGCTCCAAGAAACGATCCACATCCATGGCTGGGAATGCTGGACTCAAGCTGCCTGCAGGTAAAGGAGAGGGGTGCTGTTTATTTTAGTTTAGCTTATTTAAAGCCTTATAATTACTTTTCATATGGCTGTATCCGTAATTATTTACTTTGGGCTTCGAGCAGGATTTTCCCTTTTAAAACTGCACCCACTTGAACTCTGCAGCTGCCTTAACTCATGCAAGAGGAATGAGCTGAGATTTCCAGGGAAAGGGAATGCAAACCTTCCTATGAAGTGTTACCAGAGTCTATCAACTACAGCCACCCTGGAACTCTCAATCTGGACAGGGACAAGGCTCTTTTCCAGATGAAAAGTCTGGGGTGCACTGCCTGACCTCAGACACTGGATCTGTCCCACACCTCCCTGTGCCTGTAAAATCCCGGACTTTTCACCTCAGCCGGGCCCTCAGGAAGCGATTTAAGACATTGTGGAAACTAAGGGAGTGAGTTGCTCTCAAATGACAGGGACAAGAGCTCCTTGCCCGCAGTCGCCTCTTGTTTTTGTGGGACAAAGCCTGGTGCTCCCATCAGCTCCTGGTGGTGGCAGCTCCTGCCCTGCCTCAGGCCGAGCTGAGTGTCCAAGCCACCCACAAGAGGTGCCCCCAGCCCCAATGGGGACGCTGTGTTGCTGTGATCTCCTCAATCTCTTTCTTTCAGAAGTGTGAGAGCAGTTTAGGAGGCAAAACCAAGGATCTGTGCAAGTATCTGGTGAGAAACAAGGGATTTATAAACAGGTGACAGACAAAAATTCCTGTTTGCAGTCCCTGTGTTGTCAGCTCCGGGATGGAGGTGCTGCTGGACCACGCCTAACCTTGAGAACCAAAGCAGCAGTTGGTCAAGAGACACAAACCTGCCCTGAGTGTCCTGGGAAGTCCCCAGGGTCCTGTCCCCACATTCTCCTGGCTAATCCTGCGGGAATGGAGCTACTGGGATGTGCAGGGATGCTCACAGCCCTGCCGGCAGTGCTGCACCCACAGAGCTCACCCATCCCGCTGGTTACATCCCAAATGGAACCGGGATGACTCGGGAATCCATCAAAAGCAGGGACAGCAGGGAGAACGGGGAGCTCAGGAGGTTAAAAACTGGGATAAAAGTGCTGCTGCTGGGAAGCAGATGGAGCAGAGGAGGTGGGACAAGGCCAGCCCAGCCCAGCAGCTCTCTGCTCTCACTGCATAAATCACCCAGGCCCCTGCCCAGGGCTGGTTGATTTGAAGGATGATTTGTTTGCATCTGCATTTGTAAAATCCCCCAGAATCCTGTGCAATTCCGTGAAATTCATGCCTGCTGCTCTCTGGCTGGGCAGCAGAGCTGCCAGGCACGGGGATGGGATTCCAAGAGCCTCCAGCCCCTGACTCCGAGGACCTGGCAGTGGTGGGAAGAAGAGCTCAGAGTGATTTTCAGGAGAATGGGAATCTCAGGAGAGAACCCCTGGATGAAACTGCAGCGGCCTGGAGGGAGGAATTCCGCCCCGTGGGAGTTCAGTGGCATTTCTGCCTTTTCCCCTCCTAAAATCCCACCCCAGACCCACATTTACATCCAGGCCTGCATTTGGGCAATGCAGCATCTCCCTCCTTGCTCCACCTGCTTCTCCAGGACACCTTTCCCGACTTCCCACTTCCACCAGAGGGTTACACAAGTGATTATGAAACCAAATGGCTTTGACCTTTGAAGTGGGGAATCAATGGCTGGGCAGGGCTCAGTTCCCTGCAGGAATATTTAACGGGCACAGCAGGAAGCTTGCACGAATTTCTTTCATTCTGGGGAGAAGGCAGGGAGCCGGCATGGTGTCGTGCCCACCTCAAGCATTCAAATCTTCATTATTATCTTGGTTTACCTGGCCTGGCCTTCTGCCCTGCTCTGGGGAGCAGCTCAGCTGCAGGAGAGAAGCCAAGAGAGAGGTTTTATTTGTGGGGGAAAATATTCCTAGAACTGGAAATATAAGTGGAGAAAACTTCTCTCAGGGATTTCTTGCACTCAGAGATGGACACAGGTGGCTCTGAGAAAAAACTGTGGGCATTAGGGTTGGTTCCTGGAGAATTTCTCTTCTGAAGCAGCATTCCAGGGATGCAATCAAAAAGTCCTCAGGCACAAGGACGGATTTTTTTAAGGCAAAAATCTGAGCTTTTGATACTTTCTGGTGAACTGAGGGAGAAAATTCCTGTTCTCTGGGGAATGGGGAGGGATTCTGGAGGATACAAGGTTCTAAAAACTTGAGTCTGTGCCTCCATGGAAAAGATTAATAGTGGGAGTAGGAGAGGCAGGAATCGCAGGTTCTCTGGTCAGACTTGGAGCCATTTTTTATCCCCAATATTCTGCCGGGAGCTGGCTGAAGGGGCGAATTTGAGCTTGCCAGGGCTAATTTTAGCACGAGACAGCCTTACACCATTTCCCTCAGGGCTGGCAACATCCAGAAAAATTAAAATAAAATCAGCCCCAGATTAAAATCACCCAATTACCATCGTGCAGCAAATAAAAACACTCGTCAGAGATGTAATCGGCCGTGCTATTAAATCCCGGTACCACACAAAGCCCCGTTCCCAGATACCATCTCTGAGGTGGGTGCCGCACACAATAGCCCATCTAAAAGCAATTACTGGCATTGTTTAAGGAGTTAGACAGATTTGTTTAGGGAGTTAGACGGGGCTGGTTTGGGGAGTTAGACGGGGCTGGTTTAGGGAGTTAGACGGGGTTTGTCTGGCATTCCAGAGGGGCTGAGGTGGGGAAAGAGCCCGGGTGGTGCCTTTCGCTTCCAAGGGGCTGCTCTGCCTTCAGCGCGAGTTCATGGATGAGAAAATGAGATTGGAATATAAAAGGTGGGATGTGCGGGACGAGCTGGGAATGGGCTGCGGAATTCCCTCGGGGCAAGGGAGTGACTTCAACGCGGTTCCCATCAAGGCCAGGCTGAGAGGGAGGGAGGGACCGGGGGAAAGCGGAGAGGGAATTCTGCCTCTCGTTCACCTTCCCCGGATACCTTCGTGCCACCACCTCGGCCCCCAATTAAGCAAATTAGTTGACGGTAGCCAATGAAACGACTGCCTTTGCATGGTCTGGGGGTGGCTGCGTCCGGGATTCTCAGTGTAATGTTTTTTCTCAAACCCAGTCATCTTTTAAGGATGCTCCGCTCCCCAAATCTTGCAGAACTCTTTCTTTTAGGGCATCCATTCATTCCCATGCTCAGAGCAAAATCCCAGCAATTCCAGTGTCTGTGTAAAACGGGATGACTGATGGTACAGCCAGGATGAGGCTTTACAAAGAATTCCAACAATTAAACTAAGCCGCTTTTGAATTGTTGTTTTCTTTTTCCAGCAAGGTTTTTAGGGAAAGGATGGGACACTTTATGATGTAGCCACAGAGAAACCCAAACTTTTTAGGACTATCTTGTGAAGTTGCTCCAAAAGAACAGACAGACACCGGTGAATGTCTTCTAGATATGCCTGGAGAAATAAGGAATTGTTGATTGCGTTTCATTGAGGGAAAACAGAAAATCGTGGGCACAATGACTGCAAAGGTCCACGGGATCCTTTCCAGGAGGAAAAGGTGATTAAAGCAAATTAAACCCTCTTGGGTTTGCCCCCGATGAAGAACATCCGTGCAGCACCCGCCATGGCCATCCCACCCCACCCTGCAGCAATTCCTCCTCAATCCAGCCCCTCGGAGCTGAGGCAAAGCTCAGCAGCCACTCAGCTATTTTGGGTTTGATACGAGGCAGATTTGATAAGAAAGTTCTCAGGAAAAACCAGATTTCCTCTTGGACTCCGCACATATTCCAGCACACGGAGTTCCTTTTCCTATCAGCTCATGGAGCAGCCTTCTAAAATTAGGAGTGAGGTGGAGGTCCGTCCTCCCTGCACACAGGGACCTGTGTCCTCAGCTCCAGAACTCACCTTAGGGGCACAGCAGACCCTCCTGGATGGAGGGGTGGAGAGGGCAGAGCTCCCTGTGTTGTTTTCATGGAATATCTCCTGTATCCATGGCCATTATTTATGGGAGTCAGAGCTCCACACCAGTGGAGCTAACTACGTGGCTAATTACAGTGCCACGTAATTTGCCTCTTGCTTAAAGACACTGAGAATTGTCTGAGCAGCTTAGGACGCTGGGAGGAAGGCAGTGGAAAGGTTTTAAATCAGAAGGCACCTGCAATTCAGACAAAATTTGGTGTGTTTGTCTTGGAATCAGCCTTGGCCTCACACCATGAGTGTGCAACTCCAGCCCAGGGATTTCTGGCTTCATTGAGGTGGCCCCACTGCACCTGGTGTCCCCTCCGAGATGCTGGGTGGGGGTGATGGAACAGAAGCCACTCAAAAACCTCCCATGCGTGGCAAATTCCCCTTCTGCAACCTCACAGCCTGCAAGGAAACCAGCTCTGGGGACAGGACAAGGGACAAGGGAACACTGCTGGCCCCCAGGGGCTCAGGGGTCACTGGCAGGGACAAGCCGAGGGGGAGGTGTGGGTTGGAGACAGTGGTCCCCTGTGCTTTCGTTGTGCTTTCATTTCTCCTGTGGTTTCATTGTGGAAACCGTGTCTGGTTGTGGGGAGGACTGCAAGGAGAAAAAAGCGGCGATAAGCATTTTTATCTGCGGTGCTCTCTCCCGTTCCCTCTGGTGCCCTCGTGTTGTGTCACTCTGTGAATCACCTGGATTCACCAGCAATGTTGATTTATGGATGAGCAGCTCCGTCTTTGGCCCAGGGACAATGAATCCCCGGTGCTCAGCTGCTCCAGCAGCGTCACGTTCCGTACAAAGTGCCTCACTTTTCACTGGGGTCATCGCTCCTGGCCCGGTTTCCTTTTCCCTCGCTCTGCTCTAAAACACAGTCATTACTTCTCTGCGAGTGCTGGGGCTGCAGAGGTTCAAAGCTGGATATCCCACGCTCTGGGATACCCTGGAGATGCACAGGGAGGACCAGAGCATCCTCCAGCCCTGGTGCACGAGGTCCTGCTTTGCTCGGTTTCCCTTCTCTCCTTCACAGCTCCCCGGGGTGGGATGAGGTGCGGACGGTGGCACCTGTGCGAGCTTTAGGGAAGCCCCAGGGTCAGGCAGGAGCTATCCCAGGCACTTCACACCGTCCTGCAGCCCTCAGAGTGGAGCAGAACCCCTCCCACTGCCCCTTCCCCTGCAGGGCACAGGGTGGGCTCCGTCCCTGGGGCAGAGGTGGCAGCGTCACCCTCTTTCAACGAGGCAGGAGTGTCCCTTCCACTGCCCCTCCTGACACAGGTGAGTGCAAAGGGAACCCTGGGCTTTCCTCACTGCCCCTGGAGCAAGGAGACAGCCCAGAGCTCCCTCCTGGCCGTGCAGGGAGCTCCCGAGAGAAACGAGCAAACAAAAATCCCACTTTAACCCTCAACCCCTATTTGTGATTGCGCCGTTCTTCCCGACAAGGATAAAGGAGAGATTAACGGGGAGCTGCGAGTCAGGGGGGCTCCCTCTCATGGCTTGGAGGGCAACGGGGGAAAAAGAAATGAGGAGCCAGGAGGCTGCACTCTGCTCCCCAAAAACCTGCCCAGAGCACCCTGACCCTGCCAGGCTGCTCTGCAGCAGGAGCTTGAGGAAGTCTGAAGGATCATGGAATGGTTTGGGTTGCAAGGGACTTTAAAGATCATTGAATTCCAATCCCTGCCATGGGCAAGGACACCTTCCACTATCCCAGGGTGCTCCAAGCCCCATCTAGCCTGGCCTGGAACACTTCCAGGGATCCAGGGGCAGCCACAGTTGCTCTGGGCAACCTCTCCACCCTCACAGGGAAGGATTTCTTCCCAATATCCCATCTAAATCTACTCTCTGGCAGTTTGAAGCCATTCCCTGTGTCCCATCTGTGCAATTTCCTGTAAATAGTGTTTCTCCATTTTCCTGTAGGTTCCCTCAGCTACTGGAAGGCTGCAATTACATCCCCAGAGGAAGGCACAGGTGACCCACGGAAAGTGTCCCTGTCCCTCCTGACAGCCACAGCCAGCACATCCAGAGGAACTCAGCAGCAGAAAGAGGGAAAGCAGAGTGAATCCCCTCCAAGCAGGCACTGCCAGGGTCAGGGGGTGCCCGGTGTGGCTCAGGATGCCCAGCAGGGCTGCTGTGAGCTGTGTATCCTCCTGCAGCTGGAGGAGGAGAGATCCCGCCCGGCTCTCTGCATCCTGCTGCTGCCTCCTCACACCCTCCCCGCAGCCACTTCCCTGCAAGGAATTTCACAGATTCCCCTGCCGCCAAACACTGGTTTTGTTGAGGATTGTCACTTCCAAGCTGTCGCCAAGAGCCTGATCTGGCCAGGCCGCTTAATTCCGGAGTGTTTGTGACAAACATCTGGGCAGGCACGGCAGGGCCAGCAGCCAGCTCCTCACAGTCCCCAGGAAAGTCTTCCATGCCCAAAAGCCTGGCTGTTTATTCCTGTTATGTCAGTTGGGCTGACAAAAGTGATTATTTCTCTCTCTCAGCCCTGCTTGCTCATTGATCCCACAGGCTGCTCTTCAAATGTCACTCAGTGAGGAGGGAGCACACATCCAGTTATGAAAAGGGAAAAGATCAGCATGATGACAAAGCACCAGGGCCAGTGGGGCATGAAACAAATGAGATCTGCCTGGTTTTGGTACCCTGCAAGTCCAAGGAACCCAGAAGGAGGCATTTTTTGGCTCTCGCCTCCAAAAAAATTCAAACTGAACTGTGTTCATAACATCTCTGAGGTTTGCTGTTGTGTTTGTTCCAGTATGAAGCCTTGAACCTGATGGAAATCTAATAATCACTCAAAAGCACAGGTAAAGTCATGCAAGCCTCAAAAGCCAGTGAGACTTGGGGTGATGGAATTTATTTTTATGTGAGACAAATTTCTGCCTTTTTTTTTAACCTGTGGTCATTTGTCCAACTCAAATGGCTCAAAGAGGTCCTCAAAGAGGACCACGGCTGTGTAGTCAAAACCAAAAATCATCTCAAGCCCTGGGCCCACCCTGCCACACCTAAAAGGTGAGCAAAGATTCCTAAAGAGGAAATCAAGGGAGAAAACCAAGGAACAAAAATCAGCCTTGCTCCGCCTTCTCCAGCACAGCCTCTTAACCAAAGCCCAGGCTGGGATTTCTTTGAACAAAGTGCAACAAAGACAAAATATCGAGCTGTAAACTGGGCTGGCTGATCCCTGCACCCTGGGCCACAGATTTACAGAGTCCTGGGGCAGCCTCTGGAGAGGGATTGCCAGAGACAGGGATGCCTTGGATGAAACACTTGTTGCAAAGCAGAGAACTGGCCTTTGTCTCTCTCAGAGCAGGGGCTTCCCACCACATCCCCAAATCTGCTTCTGCTCCTGCCAGGGCCCAGTGCTGCCTGCAAGGCTGAAGGTCTGTAGGATGAACAACCGCATGTTTATTAGGCTAGGGGACTTTTAATACTTTGGGAATGCTTGGATTAGGTGTCAGAATACTCAGAAACAGCCCAGCAAACCCACCTGGTCACTACCTGACACCTCGAATGCTTCCTAGAGCTGTCACCTCAGCTCTTACAAGGAAAGGGGGAACAGGGAACTGAGGATGAGGTGTAGCTCCCACAATTTCTGCTTTTCCTCCTGGCTGCGCTCCTCACTCCCACTACTCCTCCACACCCCTGCTTTTCCAGGAGCTTTTGGCCATGTTCCCCTGTGAGGTGAGTGCTGCCTGCCTGGGGCAGAGGGTGGGAATGGATATTGCACCCAGCCGGCATTCCCTGAGCCCCTGTGGGACACAGCCCTGCCGGGGTGAGGTCTGTGAAAGCCTCGGTGCCACAAACTGAACCCAACAGGTCCCAGCTCTGCCCGGGTGTTTGTGCAGGGAGTGACGGCCCCGTTTGTCTTACGGGCAGGGGAAGCTCCAGGTAATTAGCTCAGGTCATTAGCTCCTCCCAGCACCCCTGCTCTCCCAGATGTCTGCAGTAGGAGGGAGTGACTTCTGGATCTTCTGTTCCTTGTCTCTTCATTTTTAAACCTCTGAAGTGTGCGGATGCAGAGGTGCAGTGTGGATGGGCAGGGAAGCCCGCCGGTTCACGGAGGTCGCTGCCGAGCCAGACACTTCACACCCCTGAAACTGCCTTCGGTCTCGTTTCCTGATTCCAGTACCTCATCTGCCCCTCTGGTCTGAGCCACAAAACTTCCTCCCTTCTCTATAAATATCCCCAGCACAGCCGGGGCACGACATGGACCCCCAGCAGGCTGTGGTGTGGGGACAGCGGGGCAAAGACAGCAAAAAGTGGGGCACCTGGCCCTGGCACCTGGCCCTGGCACCCCAGTACTGCAGGAAAAATGAGACAGAATCACAAAAACACATCAGGGGCCAAGAGCTGATGAGTTTCAGATAGGACTCAACATTGGTAAGTGCTTAATTGCTGACAAAGGCAGGAGTCTGGGGCTGCCCTGTGCCATGGGAGGGCCACAGAGCTGCATCCAGCCGGGGACCGACCTGCAGCTGCTGCTGCTGCTGGCATTGGGGCAATCTGGGTGAAAGCAATTGTTTATTCTCTCCCTTTCTGTGGTACGGGGCCGTTTCAGAACCGCAGCTTTCAGCTGTCACCACTGAAAGCACCCGGGGCCAGCAGAGTGAGATGTGTCCCTGGGAGAGCAGCGCTGCTTCAGAGGGATGGCAGAAATGAAACTCCAGAGGCAGCGTTATCTCCTGTCAGGCTAAGAGGAAGTTTTCAGGATTCCTTAGCCCTTTTTTAGCGAATTTGTTTGTTTTGGAGGGAAATGCTTGTGGTAGTGTCTGGCTCTGACCACGTGCCTGGCTGCGGCGTTGCCGGCCACAGGGTCCAGTGGTCACTCCCTGCCTGGTCAGTGCTCCCAGGACAGTTAAGGGGTGTCTCTGCCCTCTGTCCCTAGCTCTGGGATTTCTGTGGCTGCTTCCCTTGGAGGCACCCCACAACTGGGGTGNCGGGCTGGGACACGGGCCGGGACACGGGCTGGGACACGGCCGGGACGGGAGCGGAGCGGTGCCAGGTGCCCCAGCGGAGCGGCCCCGCACCTGTCCCGCACCNATTGGGGCAATCTGGGTGAAAGCAATTGTTTATTCTCTCCCTTTCTGTGGTACGGGGCCGTTTCAGAACCGCAGCTTTCAGCTGTCACCACTGAAAGCACCCGGGGCCAGCAGAGTGAGATGTGTCCCTGGGAGAGCAGCGCTGCTTCAGAGGGATGGCAGAAATGAAACTCCAGAGGCAGCGTTATCTCCTGTCAGGCTAAGAGGAAGTTTTCAGGATTCCTTAGCCCTTTTTTAGCGAATTTGTTTGTTTTGGAGGGAAATGCTTGTGGTAGTGTCTGGCTCTGACCACGTGCCTGGCTGCGGCGTTGCCGGCCACAGGGTCCAGTGGTCACTCCCTGCCTGGTCAGTGCTCCCAGGACAGTTAAGGGGTGTCTCTGCCCTCTGTCCCTAGCTCTGGGATTTCTGTGGCTGCTTCCCTTGGAGGCACCCCACAACTGGGGTGCAGCAACCGCACTGAGCTGGGGACTGACGGGGATGGGGACCTGGGTGACATCCTGTCACCAGCGACCATGGGGTGCCAGCGGTTCTCCACCGCCAGGAGCCCCGGAGCGCTCGGGATTTTCCTGGCGCTGTGCGTCCTGGTGACACCCAGGGAGCGCACGGGGGGCACGGGTGGGGTGGGGACACCTCCGGGCAGGGAGCGTGGGGACATTCGCCGCGCGGGGAGCGCACGTGTGGCACCGCGGGCAGGAGGCACAGGGACGCGGCAGGGTCACCGGGGGCGGGGGGCGAGAGAACAGCGCGGGGAAGGGGAGCGCGCACGGAGCGGGGACACGGCGGGGATGCGGCGCGCGGGGCGGGGACGCGNTCGCCGGGCCATGGCCGCGGCGGGGACAGAGCTGCCCGGCGGCAACGCCAGCGCCAACCAGAGCGCCGCCGACCCCACGGTGTCGCGGGACGTGTGGATGGTGGGCATGGGCATCCTGATGTCGGTGATCGTGCTGGCCATCGTCTTCGGCAACGTGCTGGTGATCACGGCCATCGCCCGCTTCCAGCGCCTGCAGACTGTCACCAACTACTTCATCACCTCGCTGGCCTGTGCCGACCTGGTCATGGGGCTGGCCGTGGTGCCCTTCGGCGCCTGCCACATCATCATGGAGATGTGGAAGTTTGGGAACTTCTGGTGCGAGTTCTGGACCTCTCTGGACGTGCTGTGCGTCACGGCCAGCATCGAGACCCTGTGCGTCATCGCCGTGGACCGGTACTTCGCCATCACCTCCCCGTTCAAGTACCAGAGCCTGCTGACCAAGGGCAAGGCGCGCGTGGTCGTCCTGGTGGTGTGGGTGGTGTCGGGCCTGACCTCCTTCCTGCCCATCCAGATGCACTGGTACCGGGCAGACCACGAGGACGCCATCCGCTGCTACGAGAACGAGATGTGCTGCGACTTCTTCACCAACCAAGCCTACGCCATCGCCTCCTCCATCATCTCCTTCTACCTGCCCCTCGTCGTCATGGTCTTCGTGTACGCCAGGGTCTTCCAGGTGGCCAAGAAGCAGCTGCGGAAGATAGACAGGAGCGAGGGGAGGTTTCACACCCAGAACAAGGAGCAGGAGCAGAAAGGGGGAGCCGGACACCGCCGCTCCTCCAAGTTCTTCTTGAAGGAGCACAAGGCCCTCAAAACCCTGGGCATCATCATGGGCACCTTCACGCTGTGCTGGCTGCCCTTCTTCATCGTCAACATCGTGCACGTCATCCAGGACAACATCATTCCCAAGTACGTGTACATCCTCTTGAACTGGCTGGGCTACGTCAACTCTGCCTTCAACCCCCTGATCTACTGCCGGAGCCCCGACTTCAGGTACGCCTTCCAGGAGCTGCTGTGCCTGCGCAGGTCCGCCCTGAAGATGTACGCGAACGGCTACTCCAACAGCAACGGCAGGAGCGACTACAACGAGGAGGAAAACGGCTACCCCCTGGCCTCGGATAAAACCTGCGACTTGCTCTGCGAGGAGGGCTCCTTTCCTCGCCCCGAGGACTTTTTGCACGGCAAAGGTACTGTGCCCGGCCGGGAGGGTGCTGGGGGCTCTGGCGGGGGTTGCGCGGAGGAGCCTTTCCAAGGACAATCAGCCTCCTTTAATAAGAGCTGTGATTCTTTTTTAGAGAGCGCCTAAAACCTCCTAGCTGCAGGAAACCCCAAACTCAAACTCGGCAAAGCGGGGCTGGCCCCCGCAGGGCGGAGAGGCTGCTGGCAGCCCCCCTGGTTTGGGGCGCGACCCGGGGGTCCCTTAGCGGGGTGGAGGATGCGAGGCCGTGCAGAATGCTCGTTCCCGGAGGGACTTTCTGGCCGTGGCCGGGACTGAACTGTCCTGGGACTGAACTACCTCATGACCTTGCTGGGAGCGGGGCTGGACCCCCCCCGCACCGGTGGGACCGCTCCCGGTCCCCTTCTCGCAACCCCGCTGGCGGCCGTGCGAGCCCCCCAGGCCAGGAGGGCACCTGGGGCGGAGGTGGCAAGATTGCCCAGCCCGGGGC
This sequence comes from Tichodroma muraria, assembly GCA_013390105.1. NCBI lineage: Eukaryota > Metazoa > Chordata > Aves > Passeriformes > Sittidae > Tichodroma > Tichodroma muraria. The sequence continues at coordinate 235,616 of WAAG01067108.1, forward strand.
ACTTTGCGGAGCTGGCAAAACCCCCGAATTTGATCTGCGACAGCCCGGCGGGGAAGGGATGCAGGCAGCGGGGCTGAGCGCGGCTCGGCGGGGCAGGCTCGGGCTGGGGCAGTTTGATCACCGCCCAAAAACTGCGAACGCTCTCTGGGGTTTTGTTTTGCCAAGTGCTACAGGACTTTCTGCGGGGGGGNGTGGGACTCAGGAATGTGGCACTGGGAAGTCGGGTGACACGCGGCTACAATCACAGCCCGGCGCTTTGCGTCCAACCAAAAGCTTGTAAAGCGCCCGGTTTGTTTAACTACAAGGCTCGGATGACAGCGGGCCGGGGAGGTGGGAGGGGAGGAGGCTTTGGATTTTCCACGGCACCTTGGAAGCGCCGCTCCGACCGCGGGACGGCTGCAGGTCGCTTGGGTTGGGTGTGGAGGGGGTTTTGCCCCGTGTCCCCGGGCAGGGTGGGCTGCGGGACAGGACAGGACAGGACAGCACAGGACAGCACAGGACAGGACAGGACAATCCCTGGCTGGAGGGGAGCAGCGATTTGGCCTGGGGGCACCCCCCGGTGTGACACACTGGACCCGCGGCAGGGAGGGTGTGCAAGTGCGGGATTCTTTCAGGAATACTCTGGAAAGGTGCAGGAAAAGCTGCTCCCGGGACCTCTCGGCGCTCCAGGGGCCGTGGTGTCCCGGGGGATGCTCGGGGGGTGCTCGGGCTTGCGGAGTCCCCGCATTTCCAATGCTCGCCCCGCACCACGGGGGTGTTGGTGGCGTTGTTGGGTCGCGCCGTGGTCACTTTGGGGGTGTGGGGGTCCCTGGGTGCCCGGGAGACCTGTGTGGGTGGCGAGTGACCCTCCCGGTGCTGAGTCCCGATGCAGGAGGTGGCGGAGGTGCTTTAGGGCAGCGCCGAGCCCGTCCCGGAGGAGCCGGGGCTGGGATGGGGGTGGAGCGGGGTTTCTGGTTACCCACACCCCCTGGCAGTCCCCGTGTGGCCTCGGCCGCTCTCAGGACTCGCCCCGAGCGCTGGTGCCGGCAGGGCCGGAGGGGAGCCCCCCGCATGGGCAGGGAGCACGGAGGGTGTCATTGCTGCTGCGAGGCGAGGGGACAGACTGCCGGAGCTCTCACACCCCTCAGGGTAAAACCCAGGGCTCTGGCAGCTCCTGCTGCTCCTTTTTTTCCTTTCCCGAAGTGGTCCTGATCCTGCTGGAGAAGGGCGCTGGGAAGGAGGAGCAGCTCTCAGAGCCCTCTCCTCCTCAAGCCCTGTGACTGACTCGGCTGCTCTTGTCACCTTCGCAGCTCAGCCCTGCAGCAGGGGCAGCGAACGTGCTGAGAGCCCTTCCCTCACCCCTGCCTGCCTGTGCCCTCACCTGCTGCCTTGGGGGGATGCCAGCGGTGCCCGGGTCCTCGGAGTGGGCGGCAAAGGAAGGGTGTGGTGACACGGTGACACTTGGTGGCGAGAGAGGCCGCGGGGCAGCCCCTGTGCTAAACATTAACCGGCGGCAGAGCAGGGGCCAGCGGGGCAGGAGCGGGGCGGGCAGCCAGGCGCTGTTTGCTTCGTGCTGCACAAGCCCGAGAGCTGAGGGGCTCTGGAGTGCTGTGGGGCTGGTGTAGGACACACTGGGTGTAGGACACACTGGGTGTAGGACACACTGGGTGTAGGAGCACACTGGGTGTAGGACACACTCGGTGTAGGAGCACACTCAGTGTAGGAGCACACTCAGTGTAGGACACACTGGGTGTAGGTGTGCACTGGGTGTAGGTGTACACTCGGACACAGAGTAGAACACACTGGGTGTAGGAGCACCCCGGTGTAGGTGTACACTCGGTGTTGGACACAGTGTAGGAGCACACTGGGTGTAGGATACACTCGGTGTAGGAGCACACTGGGTGTAGGAAAACACTCGGTGTAGGTGTGCACTCAGTGTAGGACACACTTGGTGTAGGTGTACACTCGGTGTAGGTGTGCACTCGGTGTAGAACACTGGGTGTAGGAGCACACTCAATGTAGGACACACTGGGTGTAGGAGCACACCGGGTGTAGGATACACTCGGTGTAGGTGTGCACTTGGTGTAGGAGCACACTCGGTGTAGGAGCACACTGGGTGTAGGAGCACACTCAGTGTAGGACACACTGGGTGTAGGTGGGGGACACCACTGGTTAGAACACACTCGGTGGAGGTGTGCGCTCGGTGTAGGATACACTCGGTGTAGGAGCACACTGGGTGTAGGAGCACACTGGGTGTAGGCACTCAGTCTGGGGCTGCCGATGCAATTTAGCTCAGCGCAGGCTGTGATTATTAAATAGCATTCAGGGGAAATGAGAATTAACCTCTTGATTGCAGAGATCGATATCTCCTGTGTTTTCCATCTCCTGCATTTTGCCTCTTGGCAGTCACTTCCATTCTGCAATGCCCAGAGCACTGTGGGTTTGAGGGCAGCAAGGGCACAGAGGGACGAGGTGTCCCGCAGTGATGGGGGGGTCAGGCCAGCCCCCAGCAGGCTCAAATTCTCACCAGTTTGAGGCAGGACCCTCTGGCACAGATAATTCCCACGTGCACATCTCTGGTGTGGTTTGTATTTTCACTATGATTAATTATTTGCGTTTTGGTAGCACTTTGGAGCAGGATTTGTTGTCCAAATAATTGTTCTCTTTTTTTGGCTTCCTCTTCTTACTTCAAATATTGTGGCTGTGGGTAGCCAAAGCTGAGAGATGAGCAACTGATTATTTGCAGAACCACTCCAGCATCCAGAGCCCGTGGATGTGGAAGGGACAGGGAATTTGGGGCTGTTTGCACTGGACAAATGACCTTGGTACTGCAAAGCTCAGCTGCACTGTCAGGAAATCTCAAGCTTTCAGTGGAGTCTGGGTGTTGAAGAACTGATTTCTTCCCTCTAAAGCAACATTAGTAGAAGTGGTGAAATATAAACTGTGCAGTTCTGGGGACAGCTGGAATCAAAAGAGAGAAATATTGGAGGAAAAAATATTATGGCACCACCAAAGCCAAAACTTTCCATGGTTGGAAAGAAAAAGCTTTGACCTGCTAAAATATTTTATATTAAAAAGATAGCTTTATACACATTAAAACATGGAGCATTGAAGTCAGGAGTCACTGTTTAAATTGGATTCTAGGATTTTACACTGGCAGAGTTGGCTCAGCTTTAGCACATCTGATAAAACACACAGTGGTGACTTCATTCGAGGGAAATCAGTGACAAATATTAAATTCTTCCTGCAAAGAGAGCGGGCTAAAGCAAATCCTGTGCTGCTGGCTTGTACCTCTGCCACTGCCACAGAGATGGGGACACAAGCCCCAGGTGTTGGTTGGCCCTACATTCACTGCTTTCATCCGCTTTGGCCGAACAGATTGTTTTTGCTTTCAAAGTCTTGGTGGAGTGAACGTCACAAACACGGCTTGGGTGTTGTTACAAAATACTGCCCTCGCTGTGGCTCCTGCCTGGCACTGGGGCAGCTGCAGTTTCCACATCAGGCCTGTCTTTGCTCCATCCCCCAGAGCAGAAAGCTGCTGGGTTACGCCAATCCTTTGCCTTTTGGGAGCATTCCTGGGCAGCTTTGGCCGTCTGGGCAGCCAGGGCTGGAAATCCTGCTTGCTGTGGTACTGGGGAGATGTGGAAGTGAACAGAGGGAAAAGGGTCTGGGTCCTGCAGATCCCCGCTTGGAAGTGTGGCTCGAGTGCTTTTTTAAGACTGGCTGTTCCCAAAGTGCCTCATATCCCAAATTGTTCAGGAATTCCTCCAGTCCAGCATTGCCCACAGGGGCTGTGCCTGCCCCAGCCTTACCCGTGGAACTGGAGCCCACCCTGGGCTTCAGGTGAAGGTGAGGCCCCAGCACAGCAGAGAGGGAGGGCAGAGATTTCAGCCCCTAAATGCCCCCAAATGTCTGAAAATGGGCCGGGGATCAGGAGTGTGGAAAGGAGAGCCCGCAGAGGGAGCGGATGCGTGGGCAGCACACGGCTCTGCCCCCTCACAGCTGCTGGGCTTTGCAGAGCTTAGTTCAGGGTTTGTTTACTACAGGGCTGTGTTTGTGCCACCCCAGGAGGGCATTGCCAGGCAGCCTCCACTTTACCTCCCAGCACCTCTTGCCCTTCTGGTGCAGAATCACAGGCCCTTTCAGGCTGGACAAGGCCTTGAAGGTCGAGTCCAGCATTAACCCAGCGTTGCCATTGATCCAGATCCCTCTGCAGAGCTGTCCTACCCTCCAGCAAGTCAACATTCCCCTCCAATTTAGTGTCATCTATGAACTTAATGAGGATGTCCTCGATCTCCTCCCCCCCGTCACTGATAAAGATATTAAATGAGGCTGGCCCCAAAACTGAGCCCTGGGGACACCACTGGTGACCGACCACCGGCTGGATTTATTCCATTCCCCACTCTCTGGGCTTTTAACCCAGTCAGGTTTATCCCAGTGAAGAATGGACCCATCCAAGTTAAAGGATTTCGGTTTCTCCAGGAGAATGCTGTGGGAGACGGTGTCAAAACTTAATTAAAATCCAGGTAGGCATCACCCCAGCCTTTTCCTCATCCATGGGGTGGTCATCCTGTCACAGATCAGGTTTGTTTTCCAGTTCATAGGGTACCTGGAAGGCAGCTGGTCTTACTATTAAAGACTGAGACCAAGAAGGCACTGAGTACCTCAGCCTCTCCATCTTTTGTGTTTTCCCAGTAAAGGATGGAGATTCTCCTTAGCTGTCCTTCTCTTGCTGATGTATTTCTAGGAGCATTTTTAACTGTCTTTTCTGGCAGCAGCCAGATTAAATTCTAGCTGGGCTTTGGTCCCTCTAACTTTTCTTCCTGCATCTCCCTGCATCCTTGTTGTCCTGAGTTTCCTGCCCCTTTTCCAAAGGCCCTAGACTCTCCTTTCTTCCCTCAATTCCAGACAAAACTCTCTGTCCTGCCAGCCTTGTTTTCTCCCCTGCTGGCTCATCCAGCACACGGGCACAGGCTGCTCCTGCACCTTTAATTCCATCTCCTGCTGCCAGGAGTCTCAAACCCCACAGACTGAGGCAGGGGCTTTGTCCCTCCCTTTGCCAGCCCTCTGCCTCCCGGTGTTTGTTTGCCCTGGGTGATGAATCCATTTCCCAAGGAGATGGGTTTATGAGCCCGTTCATTCCTCTGGCAGGAGGGAGGGTGGCCTGCCTGGCCTGTTCCTTCTCTGCTCTCTGGCAAAGTGCCACCCTAAAAGCAGCAGGGAAGCTGAGGTTTCCTGACCAGGCAGTGCCTGGCCGTGTCCCTGGGCTGTGGGCATGGAAGGGGGACTTGGGGAAGGTGCTGCTGCTCTTGTCACAGTGTTCCCCCCGTGCTCCCTCCTGTGCAGAGGTCCCAGCCCTGGGGCAGCCCTTGGCTGACCCCATTCTTTGGTAACTCCTCGGCTCTGCAATGGCAACAGGGCCCAGGGCGGTTCTGCAGGTCCAGGGCAGCACAGGCTCTTGGGAAAAGCTGGCCTGGCTGTTCTCAGCAGACAGGCAGTGCCTCTCCAGGCTCCCTGAGGTCAGTATTTTGCAAGATGAGGGTTCCTTTCCTTGCCCTTTTCACACTTTCCTTGGTTTCTCAGCTCCACGGCCACCTTGGCATCTCCTCCCTGTGCAAAAATCTCTTCCAGTGTGAAAGCTTGGCTCTCTCTGAAACTTCAACCCATCAACCCCAGCATTTCTCCCCCTTGTTACACTTTTATTGGAGCTCTTCTGAAAGCAAACACGAGCACTAACCTCTCTTGCTGGGGGCAGAGAGAGCATTTTGCAATGAGCACACAGCCCGGGCTGTGAGGACGCTGGCACTTGGCTACACCCTCTCATCAACACATTTCTGTGGGGCACCAGCTGCACCCACAGCAACCTGGAGGTGCTTTCTGTCATATTCCAGAGTGGGGCAGGAATATTCCACCAGCACTGGCTCCTGGGAGATGCTGTTCCTGCAGCAGACCCTGTGGAGCAACCTCTCCCCATCGTCCCCTCGTGTTTGCCTGGCACAAACAAAGCCCAGCCAGCTCCGTTGGGGTTTTAGGGACACAGCCCGGCTCTAGACAGAGCTGGAAACTGGAGTTTCCACAGCTAGGAAGCATATTCTCTCTCCTGGAGTGTTGTAAGAGCAGCACCCAACCCCCAAGCCCCTGGATCTGGCAGTTGGAATTGCTGTGTGTAAAGGCGCTGAATCAAGCACACAATTTAAGGGGGCACTGAGGTTTTTTAAACTTTCTCCATCATGAAAAAAAAAGTGGATTTGCTGCTTCTCCATGCATGCAATTTCAGTTTTCCCATTTTCCCTATGGCTGGAGCATCCAGCTGAATTTCTGTGCTGTATTGCCAGTACCAGGGAGAGTGGATTGGGAAATATTCACTTGTTTCCTGTCCTTGGTAAGGTCATTTTTGCACAAGTGCCTATATAGATATACGTGTGTGTATATATCCATTATCTACATACAGCAATACGTAGAGCTGTACATAAACAAGGAAATGTAAAGGGTTTGCTGTGCCAGATAAATACAGAGATGAAGATCTGTATGTTCAAAACTCAGAGTATTTATTGCAGGTCCTATTGACTAACGTGTTTAAATAAAGAGGATTTATGGTATTTATGCTGTAGTCAAGAGTCCTTGCTTAAAGCCATTCCTCCCATATTTCCTAACGTTTTCCCAGTGAATCCTTCAGGGCTCATTAAAGAAAACCAACACTTCAAGGAGCAGGGAGGAAGCACAGTGTGGACAAAAAATGTCCTTAATTTATCCAGTGCTTTGAGCCCTGGCAGTGGGGAGAGGGTTGTGGGTGCTCAGCACTCTCTGCTCTTCCCCTCTCCCATCAGGATCTGCACACAGGGGTTTAAAAATCCACCTGCTTCTGTGTTTGGACTGGCAACAGTGGGTGGCTCCTGTGCTCCCATGGCAGCACTTCCAGCAGCTGGGAGGGTTTAATCCTCTGTTGCTGCTCACCAGTGCCAGCATCCCCCAGGGCTGGGAGGGAGCTGCAGCTTCCCCAGCTGTGGGGGATTGGAGTTTGGGCTGGAAGAAGGTGCTGAGGTGACTTGTCCTGCAGGAACAGGGTGGCAGCAGCACAGTGGGGGACACTCCTGTCTGCCCCAGGTTGCTTTGTCTTGGAAAAGCTCACGGAGGTGTTTCTTTGGAGGGGTACCCAACCCCCTGGCCTGTCCTCTGTTACCCGGTGTCCTGATGTCCCTCTTGCTTCAGGTGGGGGTGAGGAAAGAGCACGAGTGATGCAAAGCAGGATGCCAGCCCAGCATGGTGCAATGACAAGGATTTTGTGTCCTTTGTGCCACTTCAGCCCACGATGAAGCCTTGGCAGCAGAGGACACCGTGCCCGGCACATTTTGAGGCTTCTCCTTTCCAGAAACAACAGCAGGGAATTGTTGTGTAGCTCAGGCAGGGAGAGATTGCACCAGGCACTTCCTGCCAAATTATAATAATTTGTGCTTTCAAGGGACAGAGAACCCCAGCCATCGCTGACTGCAGGAAGGAAAAATCACTCAGACCTTCAGCATCTGTGGGGGAGCAGCAGCTGCCACCCTTCTTTCCCTATTCCTGTTAAAACAGGACATTCCTAGCAGGGAGTACTTCACCTGGCAAGGTGGTCAGTCTCACGAGGTGCTCAGAGCCAGTCCTGATTTCCCCTGAGGATCCCAGCAGCCCCTCCTGGCTCTGATCCTCCAGCAATGCCAAAGGAAAGGCCTTAGGGAGCCACAGTGGCCACTGGCAGAGCCTGAGGGCCCACGGGCACGATTCCACAGGCACAGAATCCACAGCAAGGGGATCTCCCAGCCCTAAAACCAGTCCCTCAGTGGCTCAGCAAGCCTCAGCCCGGGCCTGAGAAATGCATAAACAGCAAATGGCCTCTGGGGAGGCCCTGCCAAGTCCTTTTTCCCTCATGTAAATATTTTTTACTCTTAAGTGTATGCGAGTGTGAAAAACCTCTCCTTAATCTTTTTTTTTTTTCTCCTTGGCTGAAGGAAATGCTTGTTCATGCCTGGGTGGGAACAGCTTCATCTTGATATTTTGCAGCTGAAACAAGAACCACGCTGCTGAAAACATTTCTTATCACCCCCAAATCCATGCTGGAATCAGATTAAATGGTGCCTGTCAGGACATGACCTCCTTGGTGGCTGTTAGATGGAGGTCCCATGGGACAGCAAATTGTGAGGCAGCCTTGAAGAAGACTTCAGAAGCAGTGCAAAATATCTCTGGGGTTACAGGACTCCAGAGCCTGCAAGTCCCACCCTGTCGTATTGGAAACGTGAGTGGAAATGTGTGGCGTTTTTTTCTGAGAAAAACTGGGGACCTAAATAAGTTTCTTGCTGTCTGGCCTTGAAATCAAATGTCTCAGTGGAGCTGTGTGTGTTTTCAGATAGCTGGTAGTGAGAGGAAGTGTGTCTGCATGCAGCAGAGCTGGTGGCAGCCCCAAAATATCTGTAGGGGAGCAGGGTGGGGGAAGCGGCTCAGTTCACTGGGGAACCTGTTCTCACTGCTCAGGGTTTCCTCCCGCCCCATTCCCCTCACCTGCTCGGGAAAGGCTGGCATCAGGCTGTCACCCCTCTGTTCCAGCCCTCTGCCAGGCAAGCTCTGTCTCATGAGAATCAGAAGTTGTTGCTGATGGTGGTTTCTGAGAGGAAAAGTGTCAGCACCATGGCCAGCCTTGTGCGAGAGAACGATGCTGAGATAAACCTGTATCAGCCTGGCCTGGTGGTGGGGCCTCAGCAGAACCCAAATCCTGCTCTGAGCCTCTGCCTCGACACAAGAGGGACTCGTGACCTCCCGTAGAGAGCCAAGCCAGGCTCATGAGCTGGGGTTCAGAGATGCACCAACAGCTTTACAGACCAAAAATCTCTTTGGCACAGCACCGAGGCAAAGGGGAGCTGCAGAGGGCAGGGAGAAGGGCAAGCACAACCACAGAGAGAAGGTTTGTGACTCACAGCAAGAAGGCCATTCCTCAGTGACACGATTTGCACAGCTCATTCAGAGCTGACTCTGTGCTTCCCTGTCCCTCCGGGGCTCCCTGCTGCAGAGAAAGCCCCTTCTCAAAAGGGGCTCCTCGGGATTCCTATTTCTAGCAGGGAAAGTGCTCCAGGAGAGTCACCCAGCCCTGAATGAGCATCCCTGGGAGCAGGGGAGTGGATGGGCAGCCTGCTCCCCTGCAGCCCTAGCCCCTCCTGCTGGCATTTGCCAGGCTGGGAGGGAGAGTGGCATCTCCCTGGTGTGCCACAGGTGGTGACACAGCCCGGCAGGGCCAGCAGGAGGCAGGGCCAGGGCCAGGCTGCTCCAGCCCCTTCCGTGGTGGGAAGTGAGGGGAGCATGCTGTTCCCAAAAGGAAAGGTCACTGTGCAGAGCTGGGGGTGAGGAGCCTCCAGGGCAGAGGCAGCAGGGCTGGGACGGTGATTTCGAGGCAGGACTTGGGGGTGTTGGCCAGGAGAGACAGAAATGGTGGCCAGGAGAGACAGAATTAATTGAGGATGAGGGGAAAGGATTGTTGGTTTGAAGGGAAGCATGGGGCTCTGCAGGAGTGCGGGATGAACAGTTCCTACCAGCCTGGGATGCCCCCCTGGACCTCGGAGGGACCCAGGATGGGGTGCTGGCAGTGCAGCTGCTCAGGTTTGGTCTCAGGCTGGGCTGGCTCCAACCCTCTGGTGTTCAAAGCTGTGCCAAAGGCTGCAGGGTGGGATTTCAGTTTGCCACATTCCAGCTTTGGGAATTTTCCTTTCTCTGTGATTTACAAATCAATAAATGCAGAGTGGATTCAGGGATGTTTTGTTTCACTGCCCAAGAATTCCCTTTAGCACTCAAAACTTTGGAGGAGAAAGATAATGATAAAACTGGACAACTCTTTTAGGATAGGTTTGGACAATTGCAGATGTCTAAGGAGGTTCCCGTCAGCTCTGCCATGAAAGTCACAAATCCAACACAGACTGCTGATGGGAAGAGAAGGAATCTGTGCAGAATTGTTAAATGGAAAGATGGAGGCAACCAAACACGAGAAGCAAAGTAAAATATAGCCAAAGGACAGTGTGAAAATATGGAGAAACAATTAAAGATGAGAAATCAGTCTTAGGAGGGAAAATGACTCAAGCACCAGCAGGAAACTCAAAGAGGCTGGATCCACTGGAAATGGAGGGAGGAGGAAGGAATGGATTGCAGAAGAGGAAGCAGGGCTGGGAAATGCTGGGAGAGCAGGATCTGCATTCCTGTTCAGGATCTGGGTTTCAGTGCAGGATCTGGGTTTCAGTCAGGATCTGGGTTTCAGTGCAGGATCTGGGTTTCAGTCAGGATCTGGGTTTCAGTGCAGGATCTGGGTTTCAGTGCAGGATCTGGGTTTCAGTCAGGATCTGGGTTTCAGTGCAGGCAGCCTGGCTGGTGCCTCTGCCCTCCCACATTGCCCATTCCCCTGTCTGCTCCCGGAGCTTTGTGGAGACCATGGTTGCCTCTGGAATGAGCAGTAGCTTTGCTTCCTTCGTGGAGCTGCTCTGCTGCCTGCCAAGGCATGGCTGGGAGGGCGTGGAGCAGGCGTTCCTGTCATTCTGGAGCTGGGGATGCCTTTGGAGTGAGTGTGTGACAGGTATGGAGACAAACCAGGACAGCCGTCCTGCCCCTGCCCCTGCACGGGATGGCCTCGGTGAGAAGGAGGTGGGAATGGGGGATCACAGAACCACTGAGGACGGGAAAGACCTTTCAGAGAATCCAGCTCAACCTTTGACCACTTTGCCAGCCAGAAGAGCTGAAGGGGAAATGAGGTTTTCCCAGCTGAAGGGCTGTGGGAAGGGGTTGGGTAGCTGGGATGTTGCTGACTTTGGCATCAGTGCTGCTCTCAGGAGTTTTGCTGGTCTTAATTTGCTCTTCATTTGTCATCCTGAGGACTTCACAATGCCAGCCAGGAGCTGTGGTTTGTTTGGAAGGGACAGGTCAGCGTTGTCACCTCTGCTGGCGTGTCCATCATGCAGTTTCCTGTGGTGACCAGGGCTGTGGCCGTGCTCTTTCCAGTGCCCCGGGAACACGAGCACCACTGTCATTGCCACTTTGCTGAGGTGGTTGATCCGTGGGCAGCCCCAGAGGGTGAGTGGAGGGACAGAGGATGAGAGGATGGGAGAGGATGAGCTGGGCCACAGCTCACTGTGCCCCAGGGAGTTCCGGACTTCCCATGGGAAGGTGGCAACCCACGGGATGGAGACCTGGGCAGGACCGTGGCTGTATTAGGGTTGTAAACCAAGGTCCAGATGTGGGCAGGAGCTGTCCTGCTGTGCAAGGAGCCCATGGAGCATGGAGATGTCTGTCCAGTGTCCGTATCCACCCCTGAAAAGCTGCCTGGGTTATGCAGTCCCTGGGCAGAGACGGTGCTGTTACTGACACACACAGGGGACTCGGAAAGGCCAAAATGTTCCTCCAGGCTTTGTGTGGAATTCCTCAAGACCTCAGTCCTGCCCGAGGCTTTGGTAGGAGGGGCTGGTCGAGTGGCAGGAGGACAGAAATGCAGCGTGGAGGTGTCACCCTGCTCTGTGGTGACAAACAGCAGGGCCCAGATTAGAAACGAGTCTGTGCCCTGGTGACTCACAGCCCAACCCGGTGCCACCTGCCACCGCCGCCTGCCAGGACCCTGCTGCCTGCACGGGCACTGTCCCTGCCCTCCGTGCCCAGCAGCTGGGGGAGAAGACGCTTCCCAGTTACCCCCCACTGCCCATCCTTAGCTTCCGCAGCAGGAATCTGAGCCCCGGCCCGATGCAGATGCACCTAAGGATGGAACCCTTCTCTTTTCTGCTTTTGAGGGTGTCTGTGAGACGGCTGCCACGAGATCTTTCAGATCACACAGGAGATGAGACTCAGAGCTGGACCCCCAAAGGATAAGACACAATCCTTCACTCCAAACGTGCAACCCTTGCCTGGCGGTAGTAGAAAGCCGTTTCATGTTGTATTTTTTATAATCTCCCTAGTCCTAATCCTAACCTAAAAGTGACTGCAGCCCCTGCAAGCTTGTTCCATTAAACCTTAAGTACCTGCTAAATTCTCTTCCTGCAGCCGCTGATGTAACGGGTTGTGTTTGCAGCCAACTTTCTTCCTTTCCCCCTCCCCTCCGGTGCGATTCATCCGAGGGAGCCTCATTTCTCCAGGGAGCCTCATTTCTCCAGGGAGCCTCATTTCTCGGGAGAGTGGACAAGCGAGAGGCGATTGCATCAATGCAGGCGGGGCCAGACGAGTCGCAGGCTGATGATGGCAATTTCTGTACAAATGCTGATTATAGGAACGGCCAAGGCAAGGTCCGTGCCGGGGCTGAGGAAATCCGCTGTGGGTTTAGCCAGGAATTCCGATTCCTTTTTTTTTTTTTTTTTTTAACAATTAATAAGAGAAACTTCTGGTTTCTGAAGGGTTTCTCTGCTCTAGTGCAGACACGGGGATGGTTTATCCTGCTCAGAAGTTGCCTGGACGTTTTTCAGGCTGTGTCTTTGCAGAAGGAAGGGGTGTCCACTTCTTCCCTGGATAAAAGAGTTTGGGACAAGCCGGAGGGACATCGCCTCCTAAATCTGTGTCTCCTGCCCCTGCCCTGCCCCGCTTCTCTCCACAGGAATCCTCACCTCCATCCATGTCTCCTTCAAGGGATGGTGATGGCAATAACGAGCACTTTGTTGTTAATAATAGAGACAATTTCGAGATGAGCTGCTGAGGGATTAAAGGGCTGCTGGACTGGTTTTGGAGGTGAGAATAATGAAGCTGAATGAATGTGTGGAGCTCAATAAACCCCTCCCGCTCCTCCTTTCATCTTCCTTACATGGAATTCGTTAAAGTTTGTCTTCCGGTCATTTATGGAGAGCTCCGTTATCGTTCCCACACCCCTCTTACGGATTTCTGTGCACAGAAACCACTCCCTCACTGCACAGGTTTTTATTGGCCACCTCATGGGATCCTGAGCCCTGCTCTGTCCTGCTGCATTCCCAGTGAGCCCCGGAATCACAGGGCCAGGCGAGGAGGAACCAGACAATGCTCTGCGCAAAGCTGGGGCCCTTCAGATTTCAGTGCTGTCATAACTATGAAGCTGATTTAAAATAAAATACACCTGAAAATCTTCTTTATCAGACCCCCAGAGGGCCGTAGATGAGTTCCTTGAACACTCCTCACTCCTGCACAAGTCTTGGGACCACCCGTTTCCAAGTGAGGTTCCAGGTCACAGCTGGGCTTCTCAACCTTCCTAAACAGGAGAGAAATGACAGTAAATAAGTGACCAAAACGAAAGCCTCGTGTCCCCCTAGCATCCTGCCCCTGCCATTTCAGCACATTCCTGTGCTTTTCCCTCTGCGAGGAGCGTCTGTCTCATTTCCAGCCCCATCTCTGGCAGTCAGGAGGACAGGCTGGGCTTGCTGTTGTGGTGTGCAACTGGGATTTGCCCCGGTGTTAAAAATACTTATGATAGTATTGGTTTTTCTCAAATATTCAGGTAGATACTATATGTGTGGTGTATAAATAGTTTTAAAGATATAATTTTTTTTTTTTTTTTAGAAGTAAAGTAAGTTAATAAAATATCTTTATAGTAAGTCAACTGCCTGACCAGTCAGGGTAACACCCAGTAAAAACACCTATTACAATTATGAAGACATCTACAACTAATATACCAACTACCAGCACCAACCATCTATAAAAATCATAAACCAAAGCCCAATTAAAAACTAATAAGAAAAAAATTAATTAAAACCACAGCCAAAGAACGCACTCTAAACCTATACTAACATTTAGGCATTAAATGTTAAAA
>WAAG01067108.1:249438-296086 GCA_013390105.1 Tichodroma muraria
GAAATTAATTCTTAAAAAAGTTCGAATGCGCATATAAATCTGTAAATATACAGCAAGTTAGTTTATTTAAAAGATATTTAAATATTAATAAAACTTATAAAAAAAGATACTTAAAAAAGTTTATTTAAAAGTTTATTTTGTCTCCAAAACAGCAAGCGTGCTCTTAGCTAAATGCCAAGCACCCGGCCATAAAACTTTATTATTTATCTCTTATTATCTTTTATTAAACTACTTTTTTTTTTTTTTTTTTTTTTTATTTTCCCGTTTGTGGCTCTGTACCAGCCTTAGAGATGCGCATGTCCCATCTCCCTNTTTTTCACGCTGGAAAGGGTGGGGAAGGCGAGCCCAGCCTCCAGGAGCGCCTTGCTGCGGGGGGCAAGGGCAGCATCCACCAAGAGCGGCAGGTCAGCGCGACCGGAGCCACGAGAGCACCACCAGCCGAGCTCCCACCGCGCAGGGAAATCCTTCTCCGTGCCCCCGGCAGGTGCCGGCCCCTCGCTCAGCGCCTGCAGACGGGGCTGGCCAGGCAGCGGGCCCGGAGAGCCTGGCCTTGGCACGACTCCTGTGCTCCACCCTTTGATGTGCGTGAGAAGGAGCAGGGGCAAAAAAACCAAAAAAAACCAAAAAAAAAAAACGGGATTTACTCTCATGGAGTAGCAGCTACTGCTGAGCGAGCCATTGCCCGAGGCGATTTTGGGAATGAGATTTAAGCTCTGGAGCAGTTTTGGAAAGAGTTAGTGGGGATGTGTTGCACAAGAGGCCAGCTGGGGCTCTGTCCCTCTCCCTGCCCCGTGTAATTGTGCATTTCCGAGCTGGTTGTCACTGATTTCATGGGATGGAAGAGCCATGAGACTCCTCAGGAGCAGCATCCTCCAAAATCCAGTGATTTAACCACGAGTGCAGGAATGGCCACTTACACTCCTCCAGGTTGAAATGTGTTTGCTGTGGGGCTACTTCCATGGGAAATGAGAAACAGGGTCAGTCTAATCCATGAAGTTCTGTGAGGAGGGAGTGGGAAGGAGAGCTGATGGGTGCTCCACACTGGGCAGAGAATTTCTGAGGGGCAGAACACGCTGCTCAGTTTTCAAAAGAAGATTTTCTTCTTGTCCTCAGGTGGGAGGCAGCAGCATGAGCAGATGGAGAGGATGTCCCTGTTTTTTGTGGTAGGAAGCAAACCCCTGGCTGAGCACTCATTTACCAGGCACTGTTGACTTCCTAAAATAAAAATCCTTCTGCATTTTCCCCTGACACTGAGATATTCTGCATAAAGCAATCAAACTGACAGCCCCAACTCCATTTAGAAGTTTTCCAAGAAATCCTCGGAGCAGTCAGAGGAAATCAGAGTTTAGAGCTGAATTCCACAAGAGATGACACCAAGTCTGGGGAAGGATTTTCACTGCTGAAATCCAGATGTCCACAAATGCTTCTTTCTTAAAATGCAGGCTGGTTTTGGTGTGGATCCCCTCCAGGCATTCACAGGCACCTGCTGATAATCCCACTTCTGTCAGATCCCTGGCTCTTTCCCATCTAGAGGATCATTGTTTGCTGTTTTCTCGTGAAGATTTGGTGATGTCTTCATGTTTTTCACATTCCATGACCTCCCGAGCTTGTCACACAGCAGAGCTCCTACCCCTGTGTTTCACAGGGTTGCAGGAACTAGGAGGGAGCTCTGGAGATCATCCCAACATCCCACCAGAATCCCCTGCTCGCAGCAGGGTCAGGGAGAGCAGCTTGCTCAGAGCTTTGTGCTTGGATTGTGGCAGGAGGCAGCTGAGATTCCATCTCAGATCTTTGTGTGGAGCCCAAAGGCAGGTGGAGAATTCAAAATTCCATCCCATATATTCCTTTGTTTGGAGCCCAAAGGCAGGTGGAGAATTCAAAATTCCATCCCATATATTCCTTTGTTTGGAGCCCAAAGGCAGGTGGAGAATTCAAAATTCCACCCCAGATCCTCCTTTGTGAGGAGCCCGAAGGCAGGTGGAGGAGAGAAGCTCTTGCTCCTGCAGGGAGAAGGTTGTTCTGCTCATTGTTAACTTGTTTGGCTGGGTTTAAGCCTGTGTTAGTTGGAGCATCTGCAGAGGAAATTGGGTGTAAGCCAGGCTTAGGGACAAGTCTACAGTCTGCTGGCATCACACCAAGAAAAGGAAATTACAGTGCCACCAAGCAAGGGGAAAGCGTTGCCTGCATTGGTTTAGGTGGGATACTGGGATTAAACCCTTCCCTGTGAGGGCTGCCCCATCCCTGGAAGTGCCCAAGGCTGGGTTGGATGGGGCTTGGAGCAACCTGGGAGAGTGGAATGTGTCCCTGCCATGGCAGGGGTGGAATTGGATGATTTTAAGGTCTCTTCCCGCCCCAGTCATTCCATGATCCTATCCCTGGTCCCTGCTCCCTCTGTTGGGAACAACATTCAATCTGTTCAATGACTAAAAAAACCCACAAGACCCAAAGCAAACAGTGTCCTTCCACTTCCCCAAAACTGAACAAAAGAAGAAGCCCCTCAGAAAAGATGGGACAAGGGAAGGGGAGGGAAATGGGATAATGGAAAACCTGTTTTGCTTTTAAAAGCCTGTTTCTTTGCAGCTGTTCCCATCCTGGCTGCTTTCCAGAGGTACTTGGATGATCCTCTGCCTGGAATAAAAAGAAGTCCTTCAAGCCCATCATTTGATGGGGACATTATTTCCCAGAAAAGGACATGAAAATCCAGGTTTGGGGTTTAGGAATGGAACTGCACCAGTGTAGGAGCTGGGGATCTTCACTCAGGCAGATCTGAGTGATATCCCAGAGCTGGGAGCTTCCTCGGGTGGAAGGGCACAGAGGATTGGATCTTCAGAGCAGTTTGATACCACAGCCAGCAAGTGGATATGTGGAGTCAATTTGGTGCCTGGCTCATGGGGAAAGCTGGACATGTGCTAAGAACTAACCAGGAATTTGTGTCCCAGCTTGGCTTTGTGGCACTGCCTGCTGGATCAAAAGCCCTGGCTTGGCACAGCAAACTGGCAGGGGTGAGATGGAATTTTTCCTTTCCTAGATAAAGGTGATCATAAACCAGACTAAATCTGGGATTGGGACACTCGGGGGTTTCTTTTTACGCTACATCTTGGCTTCTTGTCAGGCATTCACAGGTTTTTCTTTTCCCTTGAGCTGTGCAGAAGCACCTGATGGTTCCTCTCCTGTTGCTCTGCCCCAGGATTCCTCTCACACCCTGCACTCGGAGCAGATGCTGTTTAAATGTTCTGGGAGGAACTGTTGGCAAATGGGGGATGACAGGTTGCAGAAACAGGACAAAATAGCAGGAGTTTCCAAGGAGAGGTTGGAGAGGCAGGAAAGGAAAGCGGGGACAGTCTGGAGACAAGCTGTGCCAGGCTTGACTGGGTTGTGGGAGCCCCGCTGAGGTGCAGACTGTGCAGGGCAAGGCTGGCAGATTTTCCTGGTTCCTGGAGCAGGAAATTCTCTCTTGCTCTGCCCTCATTCCACCCTGAATCCCTGGATTGCCTGGGGAGAAGCTGCTCAGCTGCCTTGCAGGGAGCTCCATTTCCATGGGCATCCAGCTCCCATGGAGGTTTCCACAGGGTGCAGGGTTCAAATGGAGTGAAGCAAATATAAAATTTATGGAATCACAGAATCCTGGAACCGTCTGGATTGGAAGGGACCTTAAAGCTCATCCAGTGCCACCCCCTGCCATGGCAGGGACACCTTCCACATTCCCAGGTTGTTCCAAGTCTCATCCAACCTGCCCTTGGGCACTTCCAGGTATCCAGGGGCAGCCACAGCTCCTCTGGGCACCTGTGCCAGAGCCTGCCCACCCTCACAGGGAACAATTCCTCCCCAGTATCCCACCTAACCTTACTCCCTTTCAGTCTGCAGCCGTTCCCCTTGTCCTGTCACTGCTGTTCCTGCTGATTTGCAAAACCACTTAGTGCAAAGCACTAAGACAATCCACAGGGAATATTTTTTCCTCTTCATCCTCTCCTCAACCCACTGGGAAATATCCCATGGGAGCTGTTTCAGACTCCTGCCATGACTCTGCGGGCAACAATCCATTCCCATTGACTGCAAAGGGAATTTTGACTTTCTGATCACCCTGTGGAATGGCTGTCCTTGAGCCTGGGATTAATTAGGACTAATGACAAAAAACGTCATCAACCATTCCACCTCTCCTAGGAACGTCCTGAACCAAAAGAAGGGAATGTAAAGGAGTGAATTCCAGCTGGGAAGTTGTTAACAAGGCTGTGCTTTGTGGGATGTGGCGGATTCATCCTGCTGCATCCAAGATTCCCACAGGTGAACAGGCACCGATCAGCACCAGAGACTGCAAGGCTTCCTCAGCCAACTTCTGTTTTGAATATTAAGCTTTGCCTTGTGAACCTTGAGGATTTCAGCTCCCAGGGCAGAGGAAATGTTGGAAGGGGTCAGGCGAGCTGTGCTCTGTCCGTGTCACTGGGAGCAGCCAGCAGCGTTCCAGGACAACATCTGATTTTGTGCTTTTACGAGGCAGATGTTTGGGAGAAGGGATGTGCTGTTTATTCGAGCTGCCATCTCCCGGCCCTCCTCCCTCCGCGCTCGGAGCCCATAAATAAGGATTCTTGGGATTATGCCGCCCTTTGGGCAGCCCTGTCTTCCATCAGGGCCTGGACAAGCTGCAAACCCCGCTCCCCCTGCACCTCAGTTCTGCAGGGGAATAAATCAGTGAGGGCTAAATCCTCTCCCAGCGGCACGAGGATAAATCCGGGATCGCCGCGCTGACGTCCCCGCCGTGATGGAATCGTGAAGGGGAATTTGATTCCTTGATTTGCTGGTTTACTCCAAAAGAGCTTGAGCTCAGCATAGCCTGGGACTGAACAGCCAGGCAGGGTTTGCTCTGGGATGCAGTGCTGACGGCAGAGCAGTTCCATGGATTTTGCTGGAATTAAATTGATGGGAATGAGTCGTAGCTTCAGCACAGTTTGGGCCTCGAAGAGCTCCAGGTCATTAATGAAAGAAAGGATCAATCCTGTGTAAAGTGATTATTCCCATTGCCTGACACTATTCCAGGGGCGTCCCACAGGGATGAATCCCACCCTTTGGCTTGTTGTTGGGATGATGATGGGGACAAGGCAGCAGTGCCCTCATACCTTGATGGGCACCAGGCAGAGATCCATGGAGGGACTGGAGATCCCAGCTGGTCCCAGCACGGGGAGGAGCTGCCCCTGGAAGAGGTGCCAGGAGCCGGTCTGGAGGGATGGGAATGCTGCTCTTGGCTGCACTTTTGCCCTCCAAGAGGACCCAAGAAGTTGTTGAAGGCAGCAATCAGGGTGTTAATCCTTGCTCACTTGTTCCTCTAGCTTTTCCCACTTTTTTTTAAAGGATTGGAAGTGAAAGAATGTAAAAGAACCCCTCTCTGCTGTGGCTTCAGCCGGCAGCCTGTGGGTTTAGGCAGTCTGTGGATATTCCCTCTTGAATATTAATATTAATAATTATGGATATGAAGTGGATATTTCCTCTTGAAGCTGTAGGGCTTCCCAAACAACTCTGAAGAGACTTTGCAAAGCACTGCCTGGAATTCTGGTGGCTGCTTCCAGGGAAGCTGGAGAGCCCAGCGGTCACCTCAGGGTCTGCCAGCCTTGCCCCATAAATGCCACTGGGCACAGGGTGATTCACACCCCTCTGCTGGTGGCACCTGGCCAGCTCTTAATTGTTCATAAGTGACTTTTCCAACGGCTCTCAGTGGCTTGGGTTGCCCAGGGTGAGATGCAGTCACGCGTGGCACGGCTGCTCCCGAGGTCCAGGAGGACCTGGAGGTGCCAGCGAGCAGGACCTGGGGTCAGCGGCTCAGGCTGGACCTGGCACCTACGGAGGGAGACCTGGAGGTGCCTCCCCGTCGCCCCTCAGCTGGAAGGTGCCCACGGAGGTGCAGTGAGAGGGAACAGAACGTCGGCCCAGTTTTCCCACTTGTTTTGTTCTCACTGCGTGACTCTGCTCGCGGTGGGGTTTGCCAGGAGGGAAACCAAACTGGGATTACTGGCGTGGAAACTGGAGATTGGGTGGGGAGCTCATCCCGTGGGGCAGCAGGAAGAGGGCTTTGGGCTTCTGTCTCCTGTCAGACCGTGCGGCTTGGATTTGGAACACCACGCAGCCACTATCGTGATAATCTTGTGGTAAAATATCCAGAAACATCGACTTCCTTTGTTTTCCTGGGAAAAACCAAACCAGGGTCTCAGCCCCTGCCCTGGGGGGGATGGGGGTGATGAGCAGCACCACTGTAATGAGCGAAGCTCTCTAATTACAGCAGCAGCAATTAAACCCCGGTGGTGAGGGATGCAGAGCTGGAAGCACAGCCCTGCTGAGCTCCGTGGTTCCATTCCCTGAACACAGGAACGGAATTATTTTGCAGTATCCCCTTCTCCTTCCCACTTGAACTCCACAAGTGGCTTTGCCCCGGGAGCTCCGGGAAAGGCTCAGGTTTCCTTGGAAGCTGACAAGCACCATCTATAGGATTGCTGCAGAAGAGGCCTCGGGCTCCCAGCTGATGAAAAAGGGCAGAGGAGCTTCATTCCGAGTTTCCAGATTTGTTCTGGAAAGACTCCAGCGTGCTCAGCATTCCACAGTGCACAAAGTCACGGCTTTCATCATCCATCCTTCATGTCCACCCTGGACAAACTGCTGCTCCTTGGTCCCACAGGGGAATGCTGCCTGTGGAAATCGCTGGAATTGCAGAGCTGGCATTATTTGACACCGGGATTTTCTAAAGAGCTCATAATCTGCAAGATTTCCAGTTTTCCTCAGGAATTGTAGGGACAGGACAAGGGGGAATGGCTTCAAATCGAGAGAGGAGGTCGAGCTGGGATATTGGAATGAAACTCTTCCCTGAGAGGGTGGGGAGGCCCTGGCACAGATTGGGAGGCAAGGAGGAAGGAAAGAAGGGAGCAAAAGGAAGGAAGGAAGGAGGGATAAAGACACTTTGCAGGGCAGATGGAGTGCAAATAATCTTTCTAAAGAGATGCTGGCAAGGGACACTGGTGCAAATCATCCCTGTCACGTTGGAACTTCATCCTTGATTTGCACAAGAAATACAAGTCCAGTTTGGATACCCAGAATTCTTCTGAGAGAGGCATTGTGTTCCCAAAGAACAGATAGGGGTTTTTTTTTTCCTCTCTGCAGATCCATTTTGGCTTTAAAGCTGTTTTCTTCTCCTACACGCACAGATGATAATCTTTTACATGTCCTTATTAAAAAATATCACTTCCAGAAAATAAAAACACTGGCATATTCGGTGCTTGTTCCTTTCTCTATCTCTGAATTAATTTCCCATTTTTTCATCTGACTTGTCAGTCACTTGCTATCTCCACGATCAAGGAAAGAGGTTTAATCTCTCTCCTGGCTTTGGCATCCGAATCCCTCCTCCATCGCAACCTCTCTGTGCTAAATTAATGCTGTTTTCCTTTCTCTTTCTTTTCCCCCACAGAGATCCCTGGATGTCCAGGAATGGTGGAGAGCTGAGTGATCCAACCTCTGTTCCTCACCACCCTGAGCTCGTGAGGGCTCTGGAGAGATGGAGTGGGAGCACGGCCTCGCTTCCCTGAGCCGGGGGACGCTGTGGGAAGTGATTGCCTTGGCAAATCCTCATCCCAACCCATCGCCCACCATGCAGCACCTCCAGGAGAAGCTGGGGAAGGACAACCAAGGGACCAGGAGAGGCTCTGAGAGCCTTGGAGGACACCGGGAAAGAAGCCACAGGAGCTGAAGCAGGGCATGTCCAGACCACGAGGAAAGGCGCCGAGGGCCTTTTCCCTTGGAAAGCCCTTTCCAAAAGGGAGCACCAGGCCCTCGTGTGGTCTGCAGCTGGTTTGGAAGAGGCACAGCCAGCTCTGACAGCCGGGCCAGGAGCCCAGCAGGATGAGCTCATGGCAGCCTGTCCACGTGCTGGGTGGGGATCCAGGGCAAACAGGAATCTCTCCAAGACCAAGAGAGAGGAGCATGGAAGATCCCTTCAATTTATTCTGTGCTTGTTTCTCCTTCTGGTGTCTTCTCTGTCTACCTCTTCTTCTCTAGAGAGTACGGGGGGCCCTGACTGTCACAAAGGAGCAGAAGGATTGGCACACAGGGCAGGAATGTGGCCTTTGTTTGCTCCTTGCTCCAAAAAATCTCCAACTGTCCTGCCTGGACCTCAGCCACTGGGTTAGACCTGGCAATCCTTTTCCTTGCAGGAAGTCACATTTTAGCAGGACCAGCCACCCTTGGGAGCCAAGATTTCCCACCTGAGGCTCAAAACGTGACAGAACATCCATCCCTCTCCTGCAGCTGTGGGGAGGAGCACACTGAGCTCCTGACTTTGGATTGTGGAAAACTCATTCAGCAGAGCAAGAGATGGAGGGACTTAAAGTCTCAGGCAGAAAACAGCAGGAAAAACTGACTGAAAACCGTAAAAAATGTGCACCTTGGACTGGCAGATGGTGGCCCAGGTGCGGCTCTGTGGTCACTGAGCTGCTCCCAGGCCTGGGCAGGACGTGCTGGTACTGAACTGTGGGAGCCCCATCTCAGACCTTCCCTCTGGGGCTTCCAGCTGCAAAACCTTTCCCTCAAGTGCAATCCTATTTATTTATTTATTTTCTCGCTGCTTGACGTGAAGCTGCTGAGGGAGCCCCCTCCCCACCGACCCCCAGGTCTGTGTGAGGGCACTGAGCAGAGGGGCAGCACACGGGGACACCTCCCAGCACACCAGGAGGAGCCTCCTGCTCAAGGTGTCCTGCTGTGGTCGTGGGGGGGTTTGGACTTGGTGGTCTCGAAGGTTCCTTCCAAGCAAAACCATGGTGTGGTTCTGTAAGAGGTGAAAAGGGTGTCCCATCCCTGGCAGTGCCCAGGGATGGCTGGATGGAGCTCTGAGCAACCTGGGATAGGGGAAGGTGTCCCTGCCCATGGCAGGGGGTGGAACTGGATGAGCTTTAAGCTCCTTCCATTCTAGGATTCTACGGACAGGGAGTGGGCACATGAGGGAAGAGGAAAAGCTGAGAGCAGAACTGCTGTCCCTGGGGTGAGGATGCAGTGTGGATCTCTCAGGGACTAAGAGCAAGCTGGGCAGAGCTCTGTTGGGAAGGACAGAGGCCGTAGGAGCTCAGCAGTGCCCCTGTATCCTGATTTTCTCCGTGCAGGGCCATGTCTCTGTGAGAACTGCTCACCTGGGGGGCTCTCAGGTGCCTTGCTGCTCTCCCACAGCTTTCAGGATACCCTGAAATCCCTTGGCACAGCTCCCAGCTGCCCTAGGAGAACCTGATTTCTCCCTTCCCTCTGAAGAGCCCGGCCAAGCTTTGTCCAAACGTGCTGAAGGGAGATATTTCCCAACAAAAACCTGTTCCTCAGAAGATTCCTGTCTGGCTCCAGTCCCTCATTCTCTACTGCAAACACTGCCCTTGGGTTCTTTGCAGGTCAGGGACGCTCCTGGGGTTGTGGCAATTCTCTTCCTCCCCAGTCCCTGATGTGCAAGAGCAGGTACAGGGAGAGGAAGGGCTGAACCTGCTCCGATCATTTACCAGCCCAAAAGCAGGGACCTGCCGACTGCTGCCTTGCAGAGCTCTCCAAATCCGTCTGCCTGCGACCCTTCAGGCTTGTTCCATGGATTCCATTCACTGGTGGATCTATTTTTAAGCCCGACCCCGGGGTTATTGTGCTGTGCCCTGGGAGGTGGCTCCGTGCTCCTCGGCAGGAGCTGCTGGGAGTTTTCCACCTGCCTTTCCTCCTGGAAACTT
The DNA here is from genome assembly GCA_013390105.1 of Tichodroma muraria. NCBI lineage: Eukaryota > Metazoa > Chordata > Aves > Passeriformes > Sittidae > Tichodroma > Tichodroma muraria. Next base: position 259,158 of record WAAG01067108.1, read on the forward strand.
CATTCCATTTTTCCTTGTGCTGCTCCTCAAGCTCCTGCTGTTCTTGTGCTGCCACTTGACCAGTGCTCCTCTTCCCCTTCCAAGAACCTCCCTGGCTCCCTGATTGCTGCCCCTCCCTGTCCTTCCCGTGGCTGGAAGCACAGCATGAGCCTGGTCATTGCTGAGCCTGTCAGGGATCCAAACCCATTCCTGGAGCAGCCTCTGGCAGTGCCCAGCAGCTGCTCACTCCCTCTTTTGGGGTGCAGGGAAGGGGCAAACAGAACCAAAATGGATCAGTGTTGGCACTGAGCACTCATATCCCAAAATATCAAGAAGAAACCCTTCCCTATGAGGGTGGTGAAGCCCTGGAATGGATTTCCCAGAAAAGCTGTGGCTTCCCCTGGATCCCTGGAAGTGTCCAAGGCCAGGCTGGACGGGGCTTGGAGCAGCCTGGGACAGTGGAAGGTGTCCCTGCCCATGGCAAAGACGGGAATTAAATAATCTTTAATGTCCCTCCCAACGCAAACCATTCCGGGATTCCGTGATCCTGTGAGGAGCAATCCCTGGCAGGGACAAGTTCACGGCTAAGGTCCAGCTCAGCAAAGCCCAGCCTGAGCTCGGGCAGTGGGGATGCTCCAGCATTCCCTGTGGGGATGTACTGGGAACGTGTGGGGAATGGGGAACCGTGGTCCGTCCTGCCTGGAAATGACATCCATGTGCTGGAACCGCAGCTGTGCGTGGCAGGAGAGCTGCGGGGAGCTGGGGGCAGGCAGGGAGCTGCCCTGGGGAGCTCCGTGCGCAGCCCAAGCGCCGCCGGGAGGGGCACGCCTCTGTTCTTGTCACCGAACAAATCGTTCCGACAAATAAAGAATGGAAAGTCCTGCTCTTCCCACTCCTCTTTTTCACGGGTGGCACCAGAGGGAGGGGCCGGTGGCAGCACAGAAATGCCAGGGCACTTCGGGAAGGGCTGTGGCTACCAGAGGGAGAGGCTGGATGCAGTCGGGACAACCAGGGGGATTCAAGCTCAGAGTGCACCGGAGCAGGCGGCACAGCCTCTCCGGGGATTCCTAGTGCTGGTGCGTGATGGGTGGCAGTAACTCCAGGTGGGAATGGGCCGCGGGACCAGGCTGGAGTGGAGCTGAGCAACAGCAGGGCAGTGGGGCTGGGGCTGCAGGAGGAAGAGGCATCAACCAGACCAGGGAGGAGGGAAAAAGAGGGTGAAGGGCGATGGAGAAGGTGCTGAGCATCCCGGGGGTGCCACAGGATGTCAGCAGAGGAATCTGGAGTCTGCTGCGTGGCACTGTGCTGCCCCCTGGGCCGGTTCTCCACCCAAATCTCAGATCAGCTCCTTAATTCCTCCTCCCCATCCCAGCTGTTGTCCCGGGTGACCCAGGGCAGGGTGGCAGTGACAGCGTGGCAGCTCCTCCAGGGGGGAAAAAAGGGTCCCCAAACAAGGGAAGAATCAAAATGACACATTTCCAACTGAATTAATGACGAGGCAGTTAATCATCCCAATTAAAACCAGTGGAGATCCTGGAGAGCCCTAATCCATAAAGATGCTCCAGGCAGCAGCACCCTGGGGTTTCACACTGCTCTGGCAGGAGAATTTGGGAATTTTATCACAGGAGACAGCCTGAAAAGCTGCACAGATCCCTGTGGAGTCACCCCCTGCTTGTTAGTGCCACTGAGAACCCCCAAAGTCAGCAGCTCATCCCTGCTCTCCGTGGACATCCCCAAAGTCACCTTCTGTGCCACCCACCCACATCAGAGCCTTGCCCAACCTCTGCAAGGATGGATTTTCCCCCAGGATGGATTTTCTCCAGCTCCCAGCCTTTGTATCTGGATTTACAGGGCTCTGGGGCCAGCCCCGGCTCTCGGGACTGGAAAAGTGTGAGCCTTGTGTGGCCAAGAGCCCACGCAACTCCAGACAGCCCAGCAAGTGTCCAAACATCTTCCTGAAGTTCCTGAAGCTTGAGAGCAAAGAGAGGAGACGATTGCAGCACATCGCTGCAATAAACCCTTTCTTCATCCTTTCATGGTCCGAGGTATGAACATGAATTATGGCAGCTTTAAACCTCCCGAGAGCAGCTTTCCTGAACGGCTGCTAAAGAGCGTTGTTAAGCCGAGATGTCAGCGCTTGCTGGCTGAATGAGGCTGTTTTACGAGGCACTTTAATCCTTCCAGGAATCCAACGACCCCTTTTCCACCCACAGACTCACGCCTTGCTCCTTGTTTTCTGTCCTGTCTGTTCCCCGAGGTCACCTCCGGCAGCCTCCTCGCTTCCAGATGTGAGCAGGTTCCTAAAACCCCCACATCTGGCCGCATTTGGGGCTACCTGGCAAGCAGCGGAGGCTGCAGAGAAATCGGGGGCTGCTCTCGTGAGTGCTGCAAATTTTAAGGTCATTTTGTCAGCAGGGCTGCCAGCACCCAGCACTCCCTGTGGGATTCCTTCCTGTGGTGCCCTCTGGCTTCTGGGCATGGATTTTGCTGGAGGATGGAGGAGGATGGAGGGGCTGTGCCCTCAAAGAGCCGTGCTCACCCCAGGCACAGCCAGATCCCTTTGGGATGATCCTTCATGTCTCGGCATCCTTTTAAAATCCTGCTTTAAAACAAGCTGCAGGTACTTTCCTTGCCTTCCTTATTTTCCTTCTGGAGGCTGTTTCCTTTTCCTCCTTTCCTTATTTCCCTTCTGGAGGCTGTCTCCTTTTCCCTGCCTTCCTTATTTCCCCTCTGGAGGCTGTTTCCTTTTCCCTGCTTCCTTATTTCCCTTATGGAGGTCGTGTCCCTTTCCCTGCTGCATTGACCATTCCTGAGGATTTTCCTTTCCAGGGCACAAGTTGAATTCTAGGTCTCACAGCCACATTCATTTCAATTCAAAAGGCACAAATCCCAGCAAATGTTGGATTAAACCATTCCAAGCTGGTGATTTACCATCATTTTGACTGCTGCAGGAGAATGTTGAATTCCCAGATGCACTGGATTGGTCTCCATGGAAATTGGTAGGAACCTTTGGATTGCACAATCCTGAGGCAAAGGTTTTGTCTCCTCAGTTAAAGATGTGATGGGGGCTGCTCTGCTTTGCTTTTTGTGTCAGTGAAATTCCTGATGAAAATGGGAATGCGCCCAGCCCAGGCTGTCACCTGACAGCAGGAAACGAAAAACAGGAAGAAGGGGCGTTACAAAAATGGAAATTATGGTCATTAAAGCACAAAAAATCCCATCAAAATAAATCTGGACATTGTAAACACCCAGCTGGTTCCTGGGTTCTGCATCCATGCTGCATCCAGAGCTTGTTGTGGCTGGAAACTGGAAAAGCAGGGAATTATCCACTGCTGTTAACCATTAACTACTTCCTGCAGGTTCTGGCTGCAGCCTGCACGGAGAGCCAGTGTTTGTAGGAGTTAATCTTCCTTCCGAGGCCACCCAAACCAATGGAAAGGCTGGATGGGTGTGCTGGGACACAGGTGACAACGAGCTGTGTTTGCAGTGGCAACCAGGCAACACAGCAGGTGGCTCCGGGTGGCTCCAGGTGGCTCCAGGTGGCTCCAGCTGTCACAGAAGCCACGTGGCAAAGAGGCTGGTCCTGGAAGCTCAGGATCTAAATAGTCAGGAAGGGATAAGCAGGAGAATAAAAACAGGCAGAGGGGACATCCCAGAGGCAGCAACAGTATCCAAAGGGATGCCTGGCTCAGCAGAGGGCAGGTAAAAATCAGGAAATGAGAACCAAAGGAAAGGATGATTCTCTTCATCAGGGCCAGGCAAGGAGGGATGGGTTCAAGAAAGAGGGGAAATTTAGGCTGGATATTGGGCAGGAATTGTTCTCTGTGAGGGTGGGCAGGCCCTGGCACAGGGTTCCCAGAGAAGCTGCCCCTGGATCCCTGGGAGTGCCCAAGGCCGGGTTGGACAGGCCTTGGAGCATTGCAAGAAACATCGGGAAAATTGTAGAGCCAGAAAGGAATTCCACACCAAGCAGACTTGGGGGAAGGGTCTGCGCTTTGTTTGTCAGCTTTCATCTCAGATGAAACATCTCAGATGTTTCTTTCTAGAAAACAAAGAAGTCACAACTCCATGGTGGCTTTTTTCCCCTTCCCAGAGGCGAGGGGAGCGCACTGACCCAGGGATTGTTCCACTTCCTTCCACCCTCCTTCAGCTGGAGAAGTTTTGTGATTTTGATGGGTTTTAAACAGCAAAGGAGGGAGGTGGAGGAGAAATGAGAACACCCTCGGCATCATCTCGACAAGTGCATTCCAGGACAGAGCAAACAAAGAGGAAATTGAATTTTCCACTTTTCTTTTATCATCCAAACCAAAGCGAAATGAATGCGTCAATCCAAAATTAAATTTTCCAAGTTTCAGAAGCCTCCCCCAAGAAAGTGTAATCAGAATTATTTTTTTTTTCCTGAGAAAAAAAGATGGATTTGATGGAATTGGACTCTTTGATCCCCAAATTGTGGCTAAGCAGGTTGGAGTGGCACTTCCAGCTCTCCATCCTGTGGCTGCAGTTGAATATTTCCTGCTGGTCCTTGTGCAAACTCGTGGTGGTTTTGGTAAACAGGTGGAGAATCCCAGCTGGCTTCGAGCCACAGACACCCCACATCCCACAGAAAGCTGGGAACGGGGCAGATTTTGTCAGGATTTTGTCAGGATTTTGTCAGGGCAGGTGGGAGAGGGGGAACTCCTCCTTGGTCTCCCATCCTGCCACCTCCACCCCAAGCTCTGATCTATCCCAGGTGCTCCTGCTGGGATAAAAGCAGGAGAAATTCCTGCAGGCTCCAAGCAGCCTTGTCCAGGGCATCACCTGTTGTCGAGGGAGCTTGGAGCTATTTTTGGAGCTGCTTGAGGGCAGGGAGGATTAACGAGCCCCAAACCTACGAGAGAGGGCTCGGATTTGCTCAGCCACAAACTCTGCCCCAGCTGGGGAAATGAAGGGCCAAGCTGGAATCCTTGGGAAATTTAGATTAAATGTTAGGGGAAGAAAATCCTTCCCTGTGAGGTGGGCAGGCCCTGCCCCAGGGTGCCCAAAGCAGCTGTGGCTGCCCCTGGATCCCTGGAAGTGTGCAGGGCTGGGTTGGATGGGATGGAGCGGGTCCAGAGCAAGATGCTCACAGCTGACAGCCCTGGGGACAATAATGACAAGGGCCAGGCAACGCAAAGAGCAGAAAGAGCCACGGAGGGACTTCACAGGGCAGGGTTTGTAGCTGAGAGGAGCCAGGCCACGTGGTGGCACCCATGGATGCCAGAGGAGCTCCAGAGCTGACGTCCCCAGTAAAGGTCCAGCGGAGGGCAGGTCCCTGGAAAGCTTTCACAGGAGTTTTTCATCCTCCTGCAGACAAACCTGGCCCTTCTCCTGCCCTGCCTCTGCCTGCAGCTCCCCCTCTCCTCCGGGGGGGACCTTTAACCCACAAGATGCCCTTGCCAAGTCCTGAAGCTTCGTCAGGGCTCCTTTCCAGGTGGACACCAATCCCAGCAGCTGAGGGGGTTTCTCCCAGTTAAATCAGTTTCAAAAAGAGGTGCTGACTCCACCCCCTTTTCTGCCCAATAGAGTGTCTTGGTTTAGGGCAAATTTGGGAGAAAACTTCTAAAAGAGTTCTGGAAAACAAATTTAAGTGGTTTTTCTTTTCATTTGTTCAGGAAAAAACTTTTCTCGGAGAGAGGTGGAAAAAACTGTTTATTTAACAGGCAAAGCACTTCCCAGAACAAAAACAAACAATATTAAACAACAACATTTTTTGCTGCTCTGAAGAGATGACAAATTTAGGAAGTCTTTTTCGTGGGTTGCAGCTTGGCTCACTCAGTGTGTTATCAGTCTCTTTGGCACTGGGAAATGCCACGGCCCAGGCCAGCCCTGGTGGGCCACAGGTTTGAACTCCTGGTGCTCTTCTGGGTTTTTAGTCCAGAGCAGGTTCAAACAGTTCTAAGAAAAAGAAAAAAAACACAGTCTGGAGAATGCCTCTGCTTCCACTAGCTAAAAAATTAACTAAAAGCAAAGGAGGGCGTGGAGAACTTCTTTGCTTTATCTGGTTCTTCTTTTCATGGTCAGGATTAAAGCACAAGAGGCAGAATTCTTGTTTGGACTTCCATGTTTATTCTTTTTTATCTCAGTTACAGCCTCACTGACTGTGAGAGCTTCTGCATACTAAATTAACAGGGTAAAAATGGAGCCCAGAGCAAAGTCTTCAAGGTCTTTTAAACCTAAACTACCCAATTATGAGATGCCAACAAATTTATTTTAACTTTTAACCCAATAACCAGCCCCCCATGTCCTGCACTGCGAATTTTTCAAACCAATCACACAAAATCAGCTGAACTTGTGAAGAAGGAGAAGGAGAAGGAGAAGGAGAAGGAGAAGGAGAAGGAGAAGGAGAAGGAGAAGGAGAAGGAGAAGGAGAAGGAGAAGGAGAAGGAGAAGGAGAAGGAGAAGGAGAAGGAGAAGGAGAAGGAGAAGGAGAAGGAGAAGGAGAAGGAGAAGGAGAAGGAGAAGGAGAAGGAGAAGGAGAAGGAGAAGGAGAAGGAGAAGGAGAAGGAGAAGGAGAAGGAGAAGGAGAAGGAGAAGGAGAAGGAGAAGGAGAAGGAGAAGGAGAAGGAGAAGGAGAAGGAGAAGGAGAAGGAGAAGGAGAAGGAGAAGGAGAAGGAGAAGGAGAAGGAGAAGGAGAAGGAGAAGGAGAAGGAGAAGGAGAAGGAGAAGGAGAAGGAGAAGAAAGACTACACCCTAAACCCTCCATCTTGTTACATATATATTATTTTAACCAACCCCCTTAAATTCTAAATTTCTCACCCAATGATATAACACACTTCTATTCAACTGCACCCTCGCAGACTAAATGCCATCGTTCAGTTTTTGAAGCCTTTCCCAAGGCCTCAGGTCAAATGCAGTGTATCTCTGTGGATTATTTTCTGTCAGCACAGAAAGCCTGAAATTCTCTGTGCCCAGGGTTCCAGCAGGAGAGTTTTCTCCTGCCGTCCACACTGCAGACAGCACAGGCTGTGTGGGAAGGAAAGCTGAAAACTCTTATCTTTATGTTTTGAAAACAACTTCCTCAAACATTCTACTGCTTCTTTTTCTCCTCCCCTTCACTCTTAGACTCGGTTTTAAAGGTGTAAATCTTATTTCTGAATGGGGATACAGTTCAGCATCAACGCAGGACACAGGGACGTGCCTGGAGGTGTCCAAGGATGTGGTCTGGTGCTGGTGACAAGGTGGGCATTGGTCACAGGCTGGGCTCAAATCTTGGAGATCTTTTCCAACCTCTCTGATCCTGGGATCCTGTGAAGAGGATTCCTCCAAAAGGGATAAATAAAATGACACCAAAGAAGAGGAAGCACAGAGAGCCTGGAATCAGAGCAGCTCTCCGGAGGAAATTTCCCTGAAAACTGCAGGAGAAGCCCACGGTTCTGCCCCCATTTCCTTCCTCTTTGCCACTCATCCATAAAACACCCCTGTGCAATGGGAACCCACCCAGAATTCCCAAACCAGAGGCCAGCATCCCTGATCCCCCAGCCCTGCAGCCCTGGAGCAGCGCAGAGCTGGGGCTGATATAGGCAGCCAGGTCCAGCTGCAGATCTGTCCAGGGGAAGATTCCAGAGGATCCAGAGCTGGGGAGCCACAACTGCCACATCCAGCTCCAGCAATCCCGGATTTCCCAGGGGGAAGGGAACAAGGCCAGAACAGAAATGAACTCTCAGCTGAGACTTCCCTGGGCTTCTCCAGGCATCGATTCCCAGGGTGGCTGCGCTGGGAAGAGCTGGTTGGCAATTCCAGGATGTGCTGGAGCCTCATCCCAGGGCTCAGCTGGGAATTGTGGAGCTGTGTCAGCCCCCAGCTGCAGCTCCAGGGCTGCTTTTCAGAGGGGACCTGAAAGTTACTCTCTGGATAACCTGGAAGGAAGGAAACTCATTTCTAAAATCTGGGTTTTTTCTTTGCTTAGCTCAGCGCTCAGCATCAGCTGTCTGATGAAGCAACTTCCTGAGAGATTGCTCCTTCTCTGAGACTTTTATTTTCCTTGAAAAATCTCCTCAGAAATTTCCTCAAACCCACCCTCACCTCTGTCTCTTTGGATTTCTTTTTGCAGCAGCCATTTATCCTCCATGGCTTTTCCTGGTGTTTACTGCCTGGCTTTTCTTCTGGAGCAGAAAGACTGAGGTGGGGATTTCTGTGCCTGGAAAATGTCCCTTCTGCCTGTTTTTTTGGGGGGTGTTTCTTGAATCCAAACTGGATGTCCCTTTTCATTTCAATGGTTGTAAATCCCACGTTGCTCCAGCCTCTGCAGGCCTCACACACATCCAGGCCCTCCAGAGATCCTAAAGCTCTGCTTTTTCCTGGAAACCTCTCCCAAGACCTCACATGGCCCAGCTTCCAGGGCCTCTTCTCAGGGGATTATCAGAGGGCAGAAAAAAGAGCCTGACTCACCGTGCCCTGCACCTGTGGCTGGAATTCCCTCCAGACTCATGGCAGGGCTGATTTTCCAGCTGCTTTTCAGGATTAATCCCCCCAGGGCAGTGCCCTGACTCCATCCTGCCCTGGGCAGGTGTCTCTGCGATGACAAAAATGTCCTTCACCCCTGACCTTCCCCTGCTCCCTCCCGCACCTGGGGCAGCTTCACCCACACAGACATCCCAGTTTTCCCCATTTCCCTCCATCCTCGGCGATTTTGAATCAAAATCTTGGAAAATCACCAGAGTTCTGAGTGGGAAGTTTCCTTCCAGAGAGCTGAGCTGTGTCTGCACTCCCTGCCCAGGCGCAGGGATAAATCCCAGTGGGAGATGAATTCCTGTCTTTTAGTGATTAATGAAGCCTTCAGCAACATCAAATGCTTCTGCTGATGCAGAGAATTTACAAGCAAGAGGATCATTTACTGCATTTGGGACTGAATAACAGTTCTTTCAATCCTCCCATAAATAAATTAAGTTAATGGAAGTGGTCATTCCCCTCATGCCAGGGAATGCCTGAGTGCCCAAGGGCAGGTTGGACTGGGCTTGCCCCGACCTGGGATAGTGAAAGGTGTCCCTGCCCATGGAATCAGACGATTTTTCAAGTCCCTTCCAACCCAAACTATCCCATAATTCTGCGATTCCTAAAGAAAAAGTTCTATTCTGATGAAGTCTTGTAGGGGGAGAGCGGGACAAGAACAATAAAGAGGCTCTAACATTAAATCGCATTAATTGCAACGTAATCTTGCAAATGTGTTCCTGGCTGCCAGATTTGCTCATTCTGTGAGCAACTGCACACCCACATCCCTTCCCCAGGAGTTCATTCCACACCAGGTAAATCACACCAGGGTCCTTCTTTAGCTGCGAGGATTCCTCTTGCTGGTGCATTTTTTGTTGTAGTTTCTGGTTTAAAACACACTCTGTCCCTTTTTTAGGTGCTTTTTCCTGTGTTTTCCTGGATCAAACAAAGCTTGATCCCAGCAAGTCTCTGCTCTGCGTGGAGCCAAAGCCCAGCTGCCATGGAAAGGTGCCTGTGGTCAGTTCAGGTCCTGCCACTCAAAAATCATAAGAACTGTGACCTAATTAAGGAGATAAAAGATGAGGTCGTTCCAAAAATAGCTCCTGTGGGTGGGCAAACCCTGTCCTGGGCAGTGGGGCAGAGCCAGGCTGGACCCTCCAGGCCATGCAGGTTTAGGGGTTTCAGCCTCTCTGTGGGTTTGACATCAAAATTCACCCCTGAAACTCCAATGGTCAGGTCAGAACATTTGTGGGAATGCTCTGCTTTGCCCAGGACTAAACTCCCACAGGATCCCAGGAGCTGTTCCAGCGTGTGAGGGGAAGGCTCCACGTGCAGATGTTGAACTCGTTTCCCTTCCCACCCTGGCAGATCCCTGGGAAAAGCCCTCTCCCTGTCCCTGGCAGTGAGCAAAGCTTGAGATGACCCCCCCAGAGCCAAAACCTGCAGGTGGAAGCTGCACAGAAGAGGCCAAACCCCAGCCCAGGGAGCCCAGGCTGGCCCTGTGGGTGACAGGGGCTCAGAAGCCACTTTCTCATCCTGGCTTCCCACTAAACCACTGGAGCCCTGCTCCAGCAGACCTCATTTGACATGGAATTCTGTGCACAGGGGCACCAGGCAGGAGCCTCTGTTTCCCAAAATACCCCTGACAGGTGCCCTTCAAATCCTGGCAGCAGAGTGACACTGCTGAGAGAGATCCCAAAATGGATTTCATCTCTTTGAGCCCAACCAGATGCAACCCTGGACCTCCAGGTCACTTTTATTTGTCCAGCTTCTCTCAGGCACAGGGACTGGAGAGCAGGAACATCTCCATGCCCACAGCTCCCATCTGGCTGCCCAGGCCCAGGGCTGGGGCAAGCTCTGGGTCCCCACGGTTAAAATCTGATCATTAAAATTATTACAGAGCTTTCCCCGCCCTAATTAAGGTGCAAACAAACCTGAAGTCAATAGTAAGACTTTTATTTAACAGTAAATGTGAGGTCCAGAGGGATGGGCAGTGTTTGGATGGATGATTCCCAATGGGAATCTGGAAGGCAAAGCTCTGCATTGCACTGGGGTTTTTGGGATTTCTTCCCAGCGCTGCCAAGAGGAAATTTGAAACATCAACTCCATCGCCTTCTGCATTTTGTCTTCTGAATTCCTCTGTAAAGGCAGGAAGCTGTCTCCAGGACAAGCACCAGGTTGTCCAGCTGTTACTGTCCCTAAGGGATGCCATCCACAGGCAGAGAAGGATTTTGTGACCCTCTGCCTTCGCTGGACCTGTCCTGTCCCCTCTCCTCCAGCCCGGGATTGCTGGGCAGGGCCAGCTCAGGCTGCAGGAGCTGCAGGAGCTGCAGGAACTGCAGGAGCTGCAGGAGCTGCTGGAGCTGCAGGAACTGCAGGAGCTGCAGGAGCTGCTGGAGCTGCAGGAGCTGCTCTGCCTGTGGTGGCTGTGGGGACCCCGGAGGTGACAGTGGCACGGGTGGTGGCTCAGCTGTGTGATCACACAGGGTGCGAGTCCCTCCGAGCTGCAGGGCTCCATTCAAAGGCCACAGGGGAACTCCTCATTTGTAAAACGACGCAGGGAAAAAGAAAAAAAGACTCTCCAGCAACGTAACTGAAACCAAGCCAATCCCCAAGAGCAAATCCAATCAAGTTTTCCTGTTAGCCACAGGTCTGGAGAACATTGGATTGAGTCATTGACGGCGCTGAATCGATCACGGGAGCCGTGTGGAGCGAGTGAGCAGCAGCTTGTGTTTGCAGGCTGGTGAATGCTGGTGCAGCCGGGCGCTGCCGTGCCCGCCGCTGCCACCGTCCCCACAGGGGACGCGGGCCACCAGGGACGGGTCCCCACAGAGTGGCAGCTGTGGCAAAATGCCCTGGAAATATGAAGGAGGCTGTCCTGGGGCAGGTGCCGAGCCCTGCTGGTGGCACAGAGCGCAACCCAGGGCTCTCCAGGGCTGCTGATAACAAACCACAGCACCAGAGGGGCCCTGGGGGGGATGGGCTGGGAGGGACCTTAAATCCCATCCAGTGCCACCCCTGCCATAGGCAGGGACACCTTCCACTGTCCCAGGTGGCTCCAAGCCCCGTCCTTGGACACTTCCAGGGATGGAGGTGCCACAGCTTCTCTGGGAATTCTGTCGCAGCCCCTCCCCACCCTCACAGGGAGGAGTTCTTCCCAATATCCCATCTAACCCTGGGATCTAACCCTGCCCTCTGGCAGTGGGAAGTCATTCCCCCTTATCCTGGCACTCCATCCCTTGGAAATCCTCTCTCTCCATCTTTCCTGCAGCCCCTTCAGGCACAGGAAGGGCACACTGGGGTCACCCCAGAGCTTCTCCTCTCCAGGATGAACAACCCCAGCTCTGCCAGCCTTTCCTCCCAGCAGAGCTGCTCCAGCCCTCTGATGCCCTGGTGCCTCCTCATCCAGGACCAAAGGATGCTCTCCCCATCCCTCTGCTCTCTCCATTCCTAAAGATAAAGTTTTTCCAGGGTCAGGCTCTCAGCACCTTCACTTGCACCCTCTGCCCACCCCACAGTGGCAGGGAGAGAACTCCAGGCAGACTCCGACCCGTCCTGGGACTGTGCAACGAGCAAGACAACTTCACTTGCACATTTTCAGTTGCGTTGGCAGGTTTAGAGCAACCCAACTGCCTTCATCCTTTTTTTTTCCCACCGCCAAAAGGAAAGTCCCAGGGGACTGGAGTGATGCAATCCTTGAATCATCCTGCAAAGAGCAGTGGTGGGCGAGTGCTGGGGTGTGAATCACACAGCTCCTAATTGCAGCCCCCGCTTGGCAGCCAACTGCCCAAGTTGTTTGCTGTCCTATTTTCCCTTTCATTTGGCCATTTGACAGGGGTTGCTCATTACAGGACTTTTTGAGATGCCTATTGCCGTTGGCTCAGGGGTGCCAGTGATTTTTTAATGAATTTCCCTCAGATAGAGATGAACAGAAGAGCCGGAGGAGAGGGTTTGATTTCCAGCCTCCGGGAGCGCTTTATAAACAGCTCAGATGATTAAAAAGACAAGGGTGCTCTTTTAATAATGGGCTTTGTCGGGGTTCAGCTAATTAATTTCAGAGAAAAATGGAGCATTTTGGTAAAGCAGCCACTTGAGCTCCTTTCTCTGTTCAGCTTCTCTTTGGCTTCACGATAAAATTTCCCTGTCTCATTTGAAGGGTGGTGGAAGTTAAGGATGGCCAAGGTCCCTTCCAGCCTGGCCAAACCTCAGCCTGCTGCCCATCTCCCTGGAAAATGTGGGCAGGGTGGGAATGAGGAGCTCTCCAAGCTGCAGCCTTGGCATCCTGCAGGATAACGAAGAGGAAAATTTGCTGGCCAAAAAAAAAAAAGGAAAAAAGGAATTCAAATTAACCCTTCCTGTCCTCTCCTGCCACACTGAGGGCTCCTGACTGGTGAGAAATCAGATGTGAGAAGGGAATGGAGAGAATGGGCACGGAAAATTGGGATTCGTGCAGTGGGGAGAAGCAGCAGGGAGTCTGGGATCTCTCCAAAGGTGAGGGATCAACCCCCATTCCCAGTTCTGCCTTTTTTTCTCTGGATTCCTGATCAACCCTCCCTCTCCCGCTCCCCAGCGTGTTGCACACCCAGGGCTGGGAAACACCAGGATAAGCGAGGCAGTGCCAGGCTGGGGGAGACCAGCATTGCCCAAAACTCCTTCCCTGAGCACAGCAGACACCAAAAAATCAGAATATTGCATCCAGCAGGTCCTGCTGGATAAAACCAGGTTCATTTGCCCTGCAATCCTCACCTTATTTAGAGGCAACCCCGTCCCTGTTGCCCTCCACTTGCTCCACTTGTGAAATAAATGTCTATTTTTGTGCTCAGCTCCTGCCTGTTCCCCATGTACTGCCAGGGAAATGAAGAGCTGTGTTTATTCCAAAAGGCTTTATTGAAGCATCAGGAAGCACAAATCAATTTCCAAAACCAAGTCCTGTGGTACCCCAGGAATCAGAGCTGACAAACACAGAGATTTGCTGGGTTAAATTAATAGCAGGGCAAGATGAAAAGCAAGGCAGGCCATAAAATGAGTCAGGTACATTATACTCCCTAAAATGTAGAGCTCAGCAGTAAATAACCAGCAGAGGGGTTTTAAAAATCAGCATGGAAAAGCAAATTCTGGGAAGCCCTGAGTGCCTTTTGCTCCTGCCTTTCTTTACTGCCCCTGGCAGGGGCTGCAGGAGGAGAGCAGTGCTGGAAATTTCACAGCCAAATCTTCCACTTTTCCAGCCATTTTGGGCAGAGGTGAGAGGAATAGCGGAGCTGTCTTTACAAACAAGCCGTGGGTCTGCTGGTGGATAAAACCAGCACTGGGAGATAAAAGGAGCAGTGGGAAGGATTCCACTGATTGATGAGTGGAAAAAGATACTTGCTTTTGCAAATAAACTCTGGGTTTGCTGATAAATGAAATTAGACCTTGTAAGACGAAAGAAACCCCTAAACTCCATAAGAATTAAAAATTAAAGGGGAGGGTTGTACATTGGAGGGGAATCCTCGGTTTCAGGCGTTCTGGGAAGTCTGAACCTCTCGGGTACCTCAGCCAAAGGGAAAGAGAGAGGGAAATGGGGCTGGGAAATTGGGATAAAAAGGAGGCTGCATCCTCCAAAAATTGGAGAGACCCCAGGGGAATGCCCCATGGCCTCTCCCTTTATTGGGATAAAGGAAAAGGACTCCTCTGTCTCCTCTTTGGACATAAACCTCTGGTGTTTGTGGATTCATTTTCCTGGCAAATTCACATTTCCTCGTGTCCTTCTCCAGTGCTGGTGGCACCAAGATCTGGGGCTTCCCTCTCTGGCTGTGGTTTCCTGCAGAGACTGGGAAAAGCTGGGTTTTGGCAAATAAATGAACGGAAGAGATGGAGCCCTGGGCAGAAGGGGAGCAGAGCGGGCACCACTCAGCCCCGGGCACCTCGGGAAGCATCACCCAGGGTGATTGATGTCCTGCTGGGAATGCCCCGGGAATGCCACCCTGGGCAGGCGGGTGTGGCACAGGGGGGCTCCGGGGCTGTTCCCTTCCGCCTGCTGGAATGTAAAGTTTTACAGTTTTATGAAATTATAATTATTCAAAAATGTAAATTTTCTCTTTTCTCTCCTTGCCCGGAGATACTCTCTTATTTATTTTTTTTTTTTTTTTTTCACTTTAACTAATACCACCTCATTTTCCCGCTGCACTGAGGTGCTCCCCTAATTTTCCCGCTGGAGCTGGCCCGGAATGTCACCAGCAGCCACCTCTGGTCCCTGCTCGTCCCCAGTGTCAGTGGACAAGCTGCCCCAGGCGCGGCTGTCACCCAGGGCAGCCCCTCCGAACATTTTCACACCTCCTGGGGGCTGCTCCGGCTCCCTGCACCGCTCCTCTGTCCGCTAATTAACTAATGAGCCGTGATGAGGCTGCGACAGGACAGCGCAAGGAGTGACAGGGCCACCGCCTGTGGCATTTCCCCCACGGGATGTGACAATAAACACTGAAATGGGAGCACTTGGAAAGTGAAAAGCCTCAGAAACCCTCAAAATTCTTTAACCCCGTGGATTCTCCTGCCTTGCCAAGCGGAATTCCACTGATGGAAGGAGGGGTGGGAGAAGATCCTGCTTTTCTGGGAGAAAAAAACTCCACTCTGCCTCCTCAAGGCAGTGAGACACGGCCCTTTTTAAACCTTTTTTGGGGGGAGATGTGGCTGACGCTCTCCTGGAATGTTCCAGCCTTGGAGCTAATAAATAACTAATTTATCTTCCACAGAAATTCAGTTACGGGTATCTCATGTTCATCCCTTTGTGTTTCATCACTTTTTGTTCGTGAAACTCAATCCAATGATGCATAATAAACATAATAAATATAATAGATGTAATAAACATAATAATAATAAATATAGTAATAAATATAATAGAAATATAACAACAAGCATAATAATAAAATAAAAAAATTATGATAATAATAATGATGATGATAATGATGATGGTGATGATAATAATAATAATAATAACAATATATCTAACGAGCAGGAAATCGATCCCTGTTTCCTGGGCAGTCACTGAATATCAGTATTTTTTAAAAAATCTGGGGTTTTTTAATAAATATGTAATTAGTGTCTAACTAAAGCTGAATTAACAGGTTCAGCTGATGTGTGCCTGGATGTGAAGCAGCTCTGGCTGCTGGGGGTGATTTCTACAGGCTCCAGCTTGGGCTGGAAGAGATCCAGGGATTGGGAGCAGCTCCTTGCCATGGTAACCCCTTCCCACCTGCCAGCCCTGGCTGTGTTTTCCTCAGGCAGGCTCTGAGTTTGAGACGCTGTCCCTCAAAAATTCATCCTCTGAAAGCCCATGGGGTGTAGCCCGAGCCTTCCCAAAAAATCCTGCCTGCACCTGGAGAATGTGGAGAAAATGCTGAACTGCCTCTTCAGAGCGAAGCTTTTGGCATTGAGACGGTGGAAGAGAACTAATTAATTTAAATATTAGGAAGAAATTGAGGCCCTGGCACAGGTGCCCAGAGCAGCTGGGGCTGCCCCTGGATCCCTGAAGTGCCCAAGGCCAGGTTGGACAGGGTTTGGAGCAGCCTGGGACAGTGGAAGGTGTCCCTGCCATGGCAGGGGTGGAATGGGACGATTTTAAGGTCCCTTCCAAGCCGAACCAGCCTGGGATTCTGGGATACCGGCACACCAATGTGCACAAATCCCAGCACAGATCCCGGCATCCATCAAGGCTGCTCCTCCCCGCTCCCAGGGTCAGGTTCAGCTCCTGAGGGGAGGTTTGACTCCAGGAGCTGCTGGCTGCTCTGCGGGACTGAGAACACAAAGTCTGGGCTGGCTGGGAGCAGAGGAGCTCCCTGAGCCTCGCTGGAGGAGCTTTGGGAGGTCCAGGAGGGCGATTTTGGTGTTCAGTGGCAGAGCCTGATCATGGTTACCCCTTACTGGAGTCTGATGGTGTGAGAGCACTGCGGTCACCCAGGACAGGTTTTGGCTTGAGCTGAGTAAATCCAGCCTAATTAATGCTCCCTGGAGCCCATTCCCAAGGGAACTGAGTCTTGGCTCAGCTCTGCATCCACTGGGGGCTGAGCTCAGACTCATGCCCCCCAGGAAGCTCCGGGTGATGAGTGCTCACCCCCAGCTCTGCCCTGTCCCGGAGAGCCACCACCAGCAGGCACAGGGGGACACCAAGGGCAGCTCCCAGCAGCCTTCTGCTGCATCTTCTCCCCACTGAAGCACCACTGGAGAGTGGTTTTCCAAGGGATTTTCCATCCTGCTTGTGCTTGATTCCGGGTGCTACCCCCTCCTCCTTTCGTGCTGCTTCAGGGAGAGATGGGAAGGGGCGAGCAGTGGACAAGGACAAGGAGGACAAGGAGGGGAAGGGGCTGGGCAGCCCAGTTGGCACCTGGCAGGCAGCTGGGCTTTGCTCTGGGATGCCCAGGAAGGGCTGGATTGGCATTGGGGGGCGGATGCCAGAGCAATTCCACATCCCCACAGCTCCCAGGAGTGACTGCAGTCCCCCTCTTCTGCTGCTTCCCTCGCCTTCCTCTCCTGCAGCGCTGCTCCTCGCGTCAGATTTTGGGAAGTGGACCCAAACCAAGGCAGAAATCCAGCTGTTGGGAGAAATCCCAGTTGGCCAGGGATGAAGAGGATTTTCAGGAGATCCTGGGGAGGGGAGGACAGGCACTCCCACGACAGCAGCTGGCCCGGGGACACCCCTTTGTCGCGATCGTGGCTCGTGTTTATTTTTTTCTGTCAGCCAAGCCTCTCGGCCTTGTTTGAGGGCAAGGAAAAGGAAAGGGCTCGTTTCCCTAAATCCCACAGGAATGGCAGCTGCGGTTTGGCAGGGATGGGCTGGGAATGCCTGCGAGAGCCCAGCGGTGTCTGGGACGCTGCTCGAGGTACCGACCTTCAGCCTGGAGAGCAGGAAATATTAATGAGCTGTTAATTAGCCCCGAGTTTCTCTCACACCCACACCCTGCACTCGTGCACTCGAACAGGTTTAGGCCAGAGGGCGTTGGCAGTGTCTCGGCCACCCAAAAAAAGTGTGAGCAGGACAAAATTTGGTGGAATTTGTAGCTGCTGTGGCATCACCTGCTGAATTCCACGGGCAAGAGCCTTCCTGCCAAAAAATAAATCACCAGAGGTCCAGAAGGATTTGCAGAGCGTCCAACAGAGACTTCCCTAAGTGCCCCTTAGGCTGTTGTATCTTTTCAGGTGGAAATACAACAAGATCAAGGGATTTCCAGCTGGAGATGAATTCAGAGAGAGCAGGGGGGCGCATCACAAAAGTAGTTTGTGCCAGTTTTTAGGGCAGCTTTGGATAGAATTTGAGAACAAATCAGCTCACACCTGGGAGTTTATCAAAACAGCAGCAAGATTTCAGAAGAAAATCTGTCAAGCCCAGCAAAGGATCTTTAAGGAGGAGTTCAGCTGATGCAGGAAGAAAGGGCTGAGAGAAGGCAGGAGAGGGACAAAGCAGGTCCTGTAATCCCCAAATCTTCTGGGGTACCAAATACCTCCCAAAATAACACACAGGCACAGAAGACAGGAATGGCTCTGAAGGCGCCAGGTTTGGCTTCCCTTGGATGCATTCCTGCCCCCCAGGTACTCTGCCCCAGCACAGCTACCACCAGAGCACACAGCTCATCCTTCTTCTGAAATAAAGATGCCAAACCCAGCTGATGGCTCAGAGAAATCTGGGAGAGACTCCTCATGCTCTGGAGTCATATTGGAATTAATGAAATCCTTCCCAAAGCACTGGAGGAAGGGGTTTTTTTTTAACCTGATTAATATTATCGGAATACTTAGGGATCAAGCCTGGCTTAAATCGCAGGCGAGGTAAGAAAAAATTGTGCTGCCATTAAACAATCAGCTGTAAGGAGCTGAGGGTGTCCCAGGGAGGATTAAACCCCACAACCAGCCCATAAATCCTGCAGAGACAGTATTTATAACCAATGTGGGTTTATGCTCTTGTGTGGCCCCAGTGCCACAGTCAGAGCAGGTGCAAAAGAAAGAAAAAAACCCAAACGAAACAGCAAAAGAAAACAACCACCCCATAACCAGAGCACAGAGGGAGTTTGGTTATGTAAGGATTTATTCTTCCTTCCTCAAAACCCATCTGCTGCTCAGGAGCTCATTTCTCTGTATTCATCCTGATTCCTGGACTGCATTCCAAGAGTCTCCACGGCCAAATGCGGAGTCTTTTTAATTTCCCTCCCCTCTCCTGCAGTGTGACACGAATTGCTGGCACTCGTGCTGCTTCCTACACTTGTTCCCAGTGCTGTGGAGAGAGGAGAGTCCTATGCCAGTTTTCCTACCAGTTTTCCTCCCTCTTTCCTGCCTCTTTCCTACCACTTTTCCTGCCTATTTCCTGTCTCCCACCAGTTTCCCGCATGTTTTCTCCCAGTTTTCCTGTTTCCCACCAGTTTTCCTGCCTTTTTCTGCCTCTTTCCTGCCTGTTTCCCACCTGTTTCCTTCCAGATTCCTGCCAATTTTCCTGCCTCTTTCCTGCCTATTTCCTACCAGTTTCCTGCCAGTTTTCCTGCCTTTTTCTGCCTCTTTCCCTCTGTGAGGAGCTGTTGCTGTTGGTACAGCCCACGGGAGCTGGGGAGCTCTGAGCAGCTTCACTGGGACCCCCCGTTCACCCTGGCACCTTCTAACCCAGGACAAGACAGGGACAGGGAGCTGCCACCCATCCATCCCCTGGCACCCAGCTGCCCTTCCACGTGTCCCTGGCACTGGCAGGTGGGGTTTCACCAGCTGGATGCTTGGAAGGGGTTGTGTTTTCTGCCCCATCTTTACCAGTTCACTCTCCCTGCCCTCTCCATGCCCACAGAGATGTTTGCCCTGGGCTCCCATCCCAGGTGCTGAGTGCCAGGGACACTCAGGCGACCGTGGGCAGTGCCAGCAGAGGTGACAGCTCCAGGACTGCCCCCTGCCTGATGCCACCCCAGCACAAGAAGTTTCAAATCCATACTGGGAATTATTTTTACATCTGGCCTCACTATTCCCCATCCAGAGCCACTTCCCTGCTGCTCCTCTGCCTCTTCTCCCTTCCCCCAGGGACAAAGTGAGCTCTCAGGGCAGGGCCAGCAGCACTGCAGGAATTCCAGGCCTTTTCCAGGTGTTTTCATCCCAACACACCCCAGGGCAGAGATGGAGAGTTTATTTAAGCCCCTGCAGCCACAGCTGGTGACTCCTGGCTCTGGCTCAGCCTCAGCCCCTGCTCCTCCTCGCCATACATATTTATGAGCCCAATTATCACTGAAAAAGCAGGTTGCTGTGCAAATAAATGATTTTTAATCTAAATTACCCAGTTTACACACTCCCCCCAGCTCTGCTTAGCAGAACAGCTGGTGTTTACCAACTCCTCATTACCGGTCCAGGCAACACCAGGAGATGCTGCCCAGAGAGGAGCAGCCACCCCTGAGATAAGCTCAGCTCCAGGATTATCTCTGCCTCAGCCTCGCCGCTCCTCCACATCAGGTCTCTCATCCAGCCCAGTTTGCACCACTGTGCCACGAAGGAATGATAAAAAAAATGTCTGCTGATAACAACTGTTATTGTTGGGTGCTACATTTCTGCAGAAAAGAGCCATTTCCATGAAAATCCAAATAAATCCAGCTCTCTGTCCATGTCTGTATTTCCATTTATCAGCATTTCCTTTCTCCCAATTCCACGGGAGGCTCACACCAGAGCTCAGATGATGCAAGAATTATTCCTGCCGTGGTATTTCCACCGTCCAAGAGTGAACATATGCGAGCGAAATCCAGCCCCTCGTTATTCCAGGCCTTAAATGGCCCCCTGAGGCATTAAACAAACACGGGATCACAGTGCCAGCGCCCGTGTTACCTCAGGACTGGGAGTGCTGGTGCCTGGAAGGTCAAACTGGGCAAGGATTGGAGCACCAAAGCCAAAGCAGGGGTGTTCCTGCGGCTCCCGGCACCCTCTGGAAGCGCTGGGAAGGAAGGTGCTGCTCTGAGCAGCACGTGCTGCTGCACGTGGCTCCCACCAGGCCTATTTCCAGCCCGTCTGGCTGAGGGGAGGAAGGAAAACTCCTGGCCTGGGCACGGAACAGGCAGTCACATGTGGCTCGGGAAGGAGTCACAAGCCAGGGCACACCTGGTGTCGGAGGAGATTTGATCCATCCCTTCCCTTTCCCCTATTTCTGCCTCCAGCTGTGGAGGAGGAGGATGCTGGTGGTTGATGCCTTCTGCAGGATAATTCCTGTGTCCTCACATTCCTCCTCTTCCTGGAGCCTTCTCCTGGAGCAGCAGCACAGCCCTGGCCAGGCTCTGCACCCCTCAGCACCCCTGCTGCTGTGTCCCAAAGAATGTCCCAGAAATGAGGGACAACATTCCCATCCTGGACAGGGTGGAGGACAACAGGAGCTCCTGGAGCTGAGCCACCACCCGGTGACCTCCTCTGGCACGAAGTCCCCAAATTTCTCTTCTCACAAAACTGGTGGCTGGAGGGATGGAATATCCTCATCTTTCCTTGGGTACCGACCCAGGATTAGTACACACGAACAACAGCTTTAAATTTCACTGTATTATGAATTTTAATTAGCCCTGGCCACCCTGAGCTGTCATCCCACTGCATCACAGCATGTGGGAGCAGGCAGGCAGATGAGGGAGAGGGAAAATGATCTTTTATAGGATGCTCCCGAGGAGGAAGACTTTTTCCCCCCACAAGCACCACAAATTTGTTTTGCTGTGATTTAAGGAGGACCCATTTGGTTTCAAAGCAGTCCCAGAATCCCTGCAAATCAGAACATCTCTGACCCCTGGAGCTCGGCTGAGTTAGGCCAGCTCAGACCCTGAGCCTGTGTGTTTAAACAAAGCCCTCAGGGCTTCCAGAGCCATCAGGCTCCTCTTCACGGCCTCATTTCCAATTGTCCATCTTCCTCCTGGCACAAAGACCTGAGACCGTGCTTTTCCGTGTGTGAAAATACCCAGAGAATGCTAAGGGGTTGGAATGGTCCTTGCAGACCATCTAGACCAAAAGGAAAAGGGCAACTGACTGAAAAACTACAGACAATATCCTGCCCTGGCATGGTGAGCACCAAGCAGCCGCACTGAGATCAGGCAGCCCCGTGGGCTGGGGCAGGAAGGTTTTGGGGAGCCCTGAGCTCGCTGGATCTCACCCAGGATGGAGATCTCCCTCCCCTGGGCTGGGCTGTGAGGCTGCCCGGCAGCACGGCAGGAATGCTCGGAAAACAAGCGGTAAATAATCATTGCCCCGGCGACAAACGCCTCGGAGGGATTGGAAGAGGAAGCTGAACTCGGCGTTTGCGGAGAGCAGGGAGGAAATAAATATTCTGCATTTAACCACCCCGGGCAGGGCAGCACGGGCGGGGAGGTGGAGGAACTGGGAGCAGGGTCTGGCTGTGGAGCCCCAGATGGCCGCTGGTTGTCAAAGCAAAGAGATCAGTTGGGAAAACTGCTCCTTCTTCCCTGGGCTCCAGCCCGGAGAGCCGAGCTCGGGGCTTGCGGGGAAGCCGCTCTCGCTGCAAAAATGAGCATTTATTGCTCTCTGGTGGCGAGACGGGCTGAGGCAGCAGCGCTGCACATTCCTGCCGTGTGCCCGGGAGAACCACTCAGCTTGGAAAATCTCCCTAAGATCATCGAGCCCGACCGTTGCCCCGACCACCAAACCGTGTCCCCAAATGCCACATCTACTTTTCGACACCTCCAGGGACGGGGACTCCAGCACCTCCCCGTTCAGTGCTCTTCTCCTAGACCTGGAGGTTGGATGGCAGGGCTGGGATGAGGGTGGGCTCTGCTTCCCCCTGGGCAGTTTTCTTCTGTCCCCAGATGAGGCTGGACCATCCCCTTTATTCCTCCTCTCTTCCCTAATTCTGTCTCTCATCGCCAAAAGCTTTGGCGGTGCTTTTTACAGGAGAGGGTTTTGGCAGAGATGTCATCACAGACCTCGTGCAGCAGGAGGATAAAAACCAGGCATAAATAAAGGAATTGCTGTTTCAAACGCGTTTGGGTCGGGCCGAGCTGCTCCAAGGTGTGGGGCAGCTGTGGGGACAGGCAGGCTCATGGCAGCACTCCCCAGTCCCCATCCTGGTTCTGAACCCCCCAGGAGCTCAGCCCTGCTGCACCACCAGCTCCAGCACCCCGCCCTGGCTGTGCCACCCGCGCTGTGGGGCACAGCCCTGCTCCCGAAAAACGAGGCCAGGGTCCCAAGTGCTCGGGGCGAGGAGCCCAAACCCTTCCAGCTCCTCAGGACCTCTCCTGGGCCGGCTCCCGGGAGCACAGGGACCTCGCACGGCGCTGCCGCATGGCTCCCACCGTGGCAGACGGGTCACACCACGTGGCCACCTTCGCTCAGCCACCGGGGCCGGTCCGTGGCACAGCCCGGCGTGCCCTCAGGTCCCCCTGGGGCTCCGGGGATGGCACCCAGCTTGGCACGGAGCAGGGCTTGCAGCTCCTGGTCTCCCAGCTCGGCGGCCGCGGCGAGGGCCAGCAGGAAGTAGGAGGCTGCATCCTGTTCATCCTGAGCAGAAAGCAGGGGCAGGCGTTAGGAAGGGGCTTCACTGGAACTCATGGGGCAGGAGGGAACTGGAGCAGAGCCCGGGGGTTCCGGGCGGGACCCAGGGACACCCGATTTCACTGGAATGGTGCTTAGTGCCAGCGCTTCTTTCCAAATTACCTTCCCCCCTTTAAAACCAGAAGATGTGACCTCCACTTGATGCCTTAAGTTTTAGGTTTTATATTTTTCGGATTCTGTGCTGTTTTGGTGCGTGGTTCTGGGTTTCATGTTGAGTGCTACTCTCTTCACAGAGTAGGAAGACAAAACAATTCCTTTTCTAGCTTGGGACTAAGGACAACTGATACAAATTTCAGGCCCAAGAATATAAGCAGCAGTGAATTGAAGAGAGAAAACCAAGGAGGATGGAACTTCATTGTAAGCACACAGTTTGTGGTGATTGGGAATGGGGCTGGGGCCGAGCCTCATCCCTAACGGGCTACAACTGTGTAAGACTGCTGAGCAGTGGTAAAGGTAAAGAGACAGGGAATGCTGAGGGGTAGGGACCACCCAGAGAAGGGTCGAGAGGCCACACAGGTGTAATGCATGTGAGATGAATGGTATAAAGGTTGGAAGGAAGAACAGTGAGTCAGTGGTGCTTGGAGCCATTCGGGAGGTCAGTTGGTCTTTTTCATTAAATAGCCCAAAGCTATAATTGGACAATTCACTCCAATGTGCTGATGGATCAGAACTTATCGAAGTGTGAGACCTCGTGACTCATTTTGTGACTATTTTGGGGTTCATCTTGGGTGTGGCCTGGCCAGGCTCTTGCACTGCCCAGGTGTGCCCATGGAGGCCTCTTAATAAATCCCCACTTTATCCTTTTGTTCTGTCTGCTCTCTGTTCCAGGTCAGCCTCTCTGGGCATCACAGCCTCAGCTCTCCATCCCAGCCACAGCACCACGGCAAGGCTCCTTTCTTACCTTCAGCCTGTGCAGAGCCAGGTTGCCCAGGTGCCAGTAGGCCTTGCAGTAGTACAGGGCCTCTGCTGAGCTCTGCAGCACGGGGGGATGCATGGCCAGGGTCTTCAGGTAGCAATCCTCAGCCATCTCATACATGTGCAGCAAGTCATAGGCTGTGGCCAGGCGGTGGAAGGCAACCAGCTCCTGCAGCTGATCCCCTGGAAGAGACAGGGGTGGGATCAACCAGCTCCTGCGGCTGATCCCCTGGAAGAGACAGGGGTGGGATCAACCAGCTCCTGCAGCTGATCCCCTGGAAGAGACAGGGGTGGGATCAACCAGCTCCTGCGGCTGATCCCCTGGAAGAGACAGGGGTGGGATCAACCAGCTCCTGCGGCTGATCCCCTGGAAGAGACAGGCGTGGGATCAACCAGCTCCTGCAGCTGATCCCCTGGAAATAAGGTGAGTGGAATCAACCAGCTTCTTCCATAGATCTCCTAGAAAAGATTTGGATGGAATGCAACCAGCTCCTGCCATAGATCTCCTGGAAAAGTTGCTGATCCAGCTCAATCCATGCCCAGCCCTGCTGGGTCACTTTGGGTGCATTTTCTCAGCAGCCTGGGGGCACGGATACCTCCAAAAGAAAACAGAGCCATGGTCTCATGTTCATGGCTCACCAACAACAGGGTTGTTGATGCCACAGCTGGACAGATTGACCCAGCAGTATCACTCAGCCAGGGGATTTTTTGGGTACTGGATGGGACAAGACTGGTCCCATCCCAGACATTTGTGTTGGCATGTTGCCCATCCAAACTATTCCTGTGATGGGAAGGGGTGAGGTTTTTAGCAGAACCAGGGCAGAGAGGAACTGCTCAGTCCTGTGCTTTCACCAGACTTCCTGTGCTCTGGGGTAACAAAAAAACCTCTGCTGTCACACAGCTGAAAAAAGGGAAGTGGCCTTAAAAAGATGTCATGACTTTGGGTAAGAATAGGTCCAGCAGTGTTAGGGAAGCAGGAGATCCTCTTTTCACACGGATATCGTTCTCATCCACAACATTCAGTGGCTCCCAATGCCCTGAGGGTGAAAATCACCCACTGACCAGTAACTCCCAGTAACTTTTGGGTGTAAGTCACTCACCGACCCTCAGGCTGAGCCTGGCTGCCAGCGTGGCAAACTCCAGAGCCTTCTCGTAGCCCTGCAGGCTGATCTGCAGCTCTGCCAGTTTATTGAACAGCCGCAGCTCTGTCTGGGTGGCCTTGAGTTTCCTGGCCAAGGGAACAGCACCTCCCTAAGGAGAGAGAATGGTGAGCTCAGGATGTTCCTGGAGGGATCAGCACTGCCTGAGAGGGGTGACAGAGCAGCAGGACAAGGACCAAGCAGGGGATGGGCACTGCAGGTTTAGGTTTTAGTCCCTTCTTTCCCTTGAAAATGAGTTTTAAATCCCAGAGCATGGCTCTCAAAGCCTGAGCCTAACATCTCTGCTTTTCCTTGGGTGCCTGGAACTCTGACTGGGTGCACCCAGGAGTGACCAGCTCACACTTAACACCACCAGGATTTGTAATGGAAGGAGCCCATTCCCAATCCCAAATGATCTCTGGGGCCTTTTGCAAACCTGTGCTCCAGGCCTCCCACTCTGGCACCCTCAGGATCACCCCATCCCTCTCAACCCTCCATCATTTTGGTCTGCCCTGGGGCCAAGCCACCCCAGCCACCACCCTGTGGGGACACAGGGACAGAAATGCTCAGAGGGGTCCATACCCTGTAAAACTCCACTGCTCGGGCCCTGTTCCGGCTGCCATTGAAGAAGGTGTCACCTGCTTTCTCATAAAGGTCCATGGCCAAGGAGAAGTTGTCCCCTTTCAGAGCAGTCTGGATGGCTGCCTGGAAGGAAAAAGGGGCTGGAGTGACATTTGGAAAGGCAGAGACATTGGTGTGATTAAATAGACCTCAAATTGTAGGAGCTGCTCTTCCACTTTGCAGATCAGCTGATAAAAAAATGCTGGAGACGGAGAGATGCCAGAAGTCTTCAACTCCAAGGACTTCCCTGGCACTTATCCCTTATTTATGGATATTTCAATGGGAACTGGTCACTTGGCACCTCCAGCTTCCTTTGGCACTCCTACATCACTTTCTGACTCAATTAATTCACTTATTTTCATCCCCAAATCCTCTAAACTCAGTGGATGGAAAGAAAGAGAGGAAATTCAGTGCCTGAGGGTAAGGCAAGAGCTCTTTCTTCCAGCTGGAGGTTTAAAGTGCTCAGAACTTTCCCTTCCAGGTTTTCCAGCCCCAAAAGGCTGTGATGGGAATGCATGGGACAGCTCCAGCCACCTCCTCCATACCTGGAAGTACATTTCCACCAGCTCATCCTCCTGTAGAAGGTAATAGAGTTTTCCTGCCTGCAGCCAGGCCTCTGCTGCCTTCACGGCCTCCTCGAGGTCGATGAAGATCCTCAGGCTCTGCTTGGTGCAGTCCAGGGATTGTCTCAAAGCCCTGTGATGGCAACAGGCAAAAAGCCACTTAAGAGGAGTCACAGGACACTCTCAGCTGTCCCCATGCCACCTCCCCATGGCACTGCCCCCTGCCCTCTCCTCCCGTAATTACCAAAGGCTGGGGACAAAAGGACATTCTCAACTCTGAGCAACGTGTCCTGGCAGGACCATGGAAGTCTCCATGCTTTAATGCTCAGGCTCTAAAGGTCATTTGGCAGGTCACCTTAGGACAGTTCAGGATGCCAATGGTCCCACTCAGGCTGCTCCTCACCTCTGTGTGATAAAGAAGGGCTCATCCAGGTCACCTACAAACCCAATTTGCCTCCCTCAACAGAGTCCCAAAGTCACTCCCAGCTCCACATGGGAGCACAGGCAGAGAATGCTTGTACTTAGACCTCCCAGACAGCACCTGGCACCCAAACCCACTCCTTTGCCTGGTGTTTGTCTCTTGTGCAGTCACAGAGAGAGATCTCCAGCTACATGTCCAAGCCCCTTTTCCAGCCTCTGGCCACTGGAGGGCACAGGGACAGGCAGAGGGTTGGGCATGGAGTCGGCTGTGGGGAAGGGAGAGCCAGCAGGGTCCAGGAGAGTTTGTTTGGTGTCTCTCCTGCTGGCAACCAGGCCCCAGCTGTCCTGGGAGCCCAGGGAAAGGGTGCTTTGTGATTCTAAATAGCACTGGCTGCCTAAACACCTTCCCCCTGTGCTCACCGTGACCTGGCTGGGGAGGTGAACATCCCAGCTGGGGACAGCCCTGCCCATTTGTCCTTCTGGCACAGGGGAACTGGCTCTCCACTCTTTGATCTGAGTGCCTTCAGGGTCTGTGGTCTGTCCCAAGCTCCTGCTCTCCTCTCCTGCCCAACCCAATCAATCCCACGCAGGTGTCAGGCAGGAGATTAAAGGTGAGCTGGTACCAGGTTTTAAGCACCTCCTGTGGGTCTTAAGTCCCTCCCTGGGGACAATATCACAGCAGATATAGGGAGGGCAGCCTTGGCAGCTGGAGGCTGAAACCAGACCCACTCAAAGAGCAGATAAGGGACCTGTTCTTACTGGGGAGTGGTGATTAATCATTGGGATAAGCTTCCAGAGGAAGCAATGAATTCCCTGTCACTCTGCTGAAGGCTGGATACGTCCTGGAAAACTGTGTTTGGCCAGACTCCAGTTCTGTCTGGGACAACGCTTGCCCAGCTCTGGCTGACATTGAGCTGCTCCCTCTCAGAGCGGTGACAGCTCATAAATCTCAGAATAGTGGGGCAGATGGAGCCAGCACACCCCTTCCCACCCTGCTCAAGGGACACCCCAGGAAAGCCACTGCACTCTAGCAGCATCCAACAGCCCCAGGCACTCACTCAGGTGTGCCCAAAGCCTGGTAGAGCTGGCTGAGGGCCTGCCTGGCATTGCCCTCCAGCTCCCTGTCCTGCAGCTGCCGTGCCAAGGACGCCCGGTGCTCGTGGTAGGTGATGCAGGCCTGCAGGTCGGGGCTCGCTCTGCTGTAGAAATGGCAGAGGCGCTCTGTGATGTGCAGCTGACCTGTGTGGCACGAGGAAAGGGAGAAGGACAGGTCAGGGGACGGCGTCGGGGAGCTGGCAGGGTGGAACACTGCCCTGCTCCCCTCTATACTCACTCCTCAGGTTCTGCCACTTCAGGGCAAACCCCAGCGCCAGTTCATAGCAAAGTTTGGCATCTTCCATCCTCTGCCTGTCCACCATGGCCTGTGCCAGCCACAGCAGCACCTGTGCCAGCTCCATGTCCGGCTCTTGGTGTCCCTGGAGCTCGGCGTAGAGCCGGACCGCCCACAGCAGGTAGAGCTCGGCCAGCTGGGCGGCCCCACACGAGAGGCTCAGCTGACCCAGGTTAGCCAGGGACACGGCCTGATTCCTCCTGATCCCCGTCTCCTTGGCCTTGTGCAGGGCCCTCAGGAAGTTCTCCGCGGCCTCCTGAACGTGCCCCTGGCCCCTGAGGGCCATGGCCAGCAGGTTGTGCACGGCCCCGGCCTGGGCCTCGCAGGCCGCGCCGCGCAGCGAGCGCCGCAGGATGTCCCCAGCCGCGCCCGGCTGCTGCTGCAGGAGGTGCGCCCACGCCAAGGACAGCGAGGACTCAAAAGCCTCCTCCTCCCCCAGCAACCTGCCCAGGGCCGCAGCCCTGGCCGCGTAACGAAGGGCCCCGTCCGGCACCCCGTGCTGCAGGTACATCCTGGACAGGAGGGCGCAGAGCGTCCTCTGCATGGGCACGGCCCTGCCCTCGCAGCAGAACTGCAGCGCTTTCTTGAGGTACAAACAAGCCAGTGCTGGGATGCTGCTCCCGCCCAGCCGCTTCCCCAGCAGTTTGGAAGCGTTTTGGAGGATGAAGCCTGCTCTCCAGATGGGGGTGGGTGTCCCCTTGGTGCTGCTGGGAGCAAAGGACCTGACAGAGGCCAGCGCGATGTTTGGCAGGTACTTCTTGTCATAGAGGTAGCCCAAGGTGGCGGTGGCATCCAGCGGCCCAGCACGGGCGCCTGGGCAGAGCCAGGTGGTGCTGAGGCACTGGAGATGCTCCAAAAAGGGCAGCGCCTCCTCGGTTCTTCCCAGCTGTAGGAAGAGCTTGGCAATGAGGAAGCAGATCCGGGCCTCCAGCGGAGCGTTGCCCGCAGCGATGGATTCCCTCAGGATGTACGTCAGGAGCTCCAGCTCGTTCTCCGAGCTGAAGGAGCGGCCAGGCAGGCACACGAGCAAGGTCACCGTCTTCCCCAGCAGGGAGGAGAACTTGTGCTTCATGTTCTGCTTCAGGTAGATGGAGGCGAGGTTCACGTGCAGCGCTGCCAGCAGGGGCAGGTCCCCAAAGCCCCTGTCCAGGACACTCATGGCTTCCTCCAAGTACACCCGAGCCTGGGACAGCTTGACCTTTTTGATACAGAGCTTACCCAAGAGGAAACAGAGCCTGACGTGAGCCCAAACTGAGCGAGTCCTCTTGGCCCAGTTCCGGGAAGTCTCGAGGTACAGGACCAGTTCATCCTCATCAGAGAAACCATAAAATGTGGAGTGGAGAAAGGAAAAACTGAGATCATAAAAGCTTTGAAAACTGGGCACGAAACTGTCTTGGTTGAGGAAGGTCAGTATGGGGTCAAAGACATCAGCATCCTCCATGTGTCCAGTGTTGAGGTCGATGAAGAATTTGGGATAATCCAAGTCATCCAGCTTCTCCAGGAGAACATCTTCCAGTGTGGCAGGGGCTGTTTCACTGCCTGGGCTGGACAGCTCCGAGGTGCTGCTGGTAGCCCAGTCATTGATTTCCTCCCAAGACTGGAGCACTTGGGTTTCTTTAGTGCCATGGAGAGCAGCCTCTGGAAGGGACAGGGAAACCAAAGTGAGATCAGGAAGAAATTCTTCCCTGTGGCTGCCCCATCCCTGGAAGTGTCTGAGGGCAGCTTGGGCGGGGCTTGGAGAAACCTGGGCTAGTGGAAGGTGTCCCTGCCTGTGGCAGGGGGCGGGGCTGGATGATCCTTAAGGTTCCTCCCAACCCAAACCATTCTCTGATGTTTCCCCAAGTCCAAATTCACCCTCAGAAGTCATCGCCAAAGCTTGCCCCTCTGTCCCCTCCTCATACGCACCTGGTGGCACTGGTGGGAACACGGCTGTGGGTTCAAAACCAGCTGTACAAAGAGACAAACAGAAAACAAAACCCCAAATCCTTGGTCGGTGTCAATGTGCAGAGATCGGCTGAAGTCCCAAAGCCACCCCACCAGAACAGAGACACTGAGAACCCCCAGAAACTGTGGCCCTGGTGCTGCAGGCCAGGCTCAGTGGGGAGCAGCGTCTGCCAGGGTGAATCCCAGCTCAGGAGCTGCCCTGGGAGCAGAGAAGGTCCCCAAAAACTCCAGCGTGGCAGGGTCACCTCCTGGACACCTCCAGCCTCCCTCGCCAGGCTGAGCACAGGTTTGGTGCTGCCTCTGCCCCAGAAGTCGCCTCCACTGCACTCCCATGATCTTGGGGCTCTCCAGGCACTGGCCAGCTCTCCATGGGCACCCAGGGACTGGGATATAAGGAGAGGGGACACTCACCCAGCCTATACACAGAGGTGATGTCAGTGTGGGCCAGGTCCCCCAGGAGGGTGGCAAAGTGCTGCTCGTCACCATTGCAGGGGATGTGCAGGACTGAGGACTTCTCCTCTTCGCTCAGAAACACAAAGCCCTTTCCCCTGGGGTGGGGCAGGAGAGAAGAGTCAGCGTGTCCCCAGCCCCTGACACTGCAGCTGATGGGATGGGATGGGATGTTTTCCCATCCCCTCTCTTCCTTCCACCACAGAAGTTCTGTTGCAGATGAACATAGGATTTTGGACACCTTCCCCATCCAGGTTCTCCACGAAGGAACAGAAAGGTACCAGAGAAAAGGACCTATTGGTCTTTTTTGGAACCCAGAAGCCACAGGACACTACCTGATCTGCTCTGTCCCTTCTGGAGTGTCAGAGGGAAGTGCTACGACTCACCTTGAGTGACTCTGAGAGAGGAAAGGCCAGCAGACCTTGGTTAAAGCCTCGTCCTCCTACACACACTCTTGGAGAAGCCTTTTGGGATGAGCATCGAATGGAAACCACCAACAGAGACAACTGCCTGAGTCAGGGTGGGATTTATCCCCCTCCCTCCCTGGACAGCCCCTGCTGTGTCCTTGGGAGGGTGTGGAATTCTGCTCTGTGCCAGTGGCCATTCTGCCTCTACAGCCAGGGGCAGGAGGAAGGAAAGCAGGATTTGGTTTCCTCGGCAAGGAATGCTCTCCCCACTCTCGTCAGGCTCCCAGCCCCTCAGAGCTACAAACTGAGGACATTTCTAGGACAAACTGGGAAGCCAGCTTGCAGGAAGACAGA
The DNA here is from genome assembly GCA_013390105.1 of Tichodroma muraria. Lineage (NCBI taxonomy): Eukaryota > Metazoa > Chordata > Aves > Passeriformes > Sittidae > Tichodroma > Tichodroma muraria. The sequence continues at coordinate 290,299 of WAAG01067108.1, forward strand.
TTAGCCCAGGGCTGGATCTGTTCCTCTCCAAGAATCACCCGAGGCAGGTGAAAGACAATTTCTTTGCCTGTGCTGCAGCAGAGCCTGGCCCAGGCTTCTGCTCACACCTCAAACCCACCCTCTGTGAAGGTCCTGCAAAGGAAATCACCTGCCCTGGGCTCTCACACAGCCTTGAGGTGGGATTTGGAGCCTCTTCTCCCTTTTCTCCAGAATTTAATTTAAATAAACTCACAGAGGTTCGCAAGCCTCGGGATTTACGTGTTGGGTGGGAACGAAGCCAATGCTCCCGGTGCTGAGGGATTTGCCCACGAACCAGGGCAGTCCAGGGATGAGGAAGCCGATGATTTCTATGGGGTCTCCTTTGGAGAAGCTCAGCTCATCCCACGCTGCTCCTCTGTGGTCCTTGGTGGCGACGCACCTGCCTTTGACTGGGAAACCAAGGCAAAAGAGGGAATTTCAGTGGGATCCCTGCTAAAACCTCCTCACTGGAAAAGACCTGAGCAAGGAGAGGCCACGATTCCAGCCGGAGAGGGCAGCCTCTCTCTCCTCTGACATTCGTTGTAATCTTGGATCCAGCTCTCTGCAATTTCTCCTTGAGAAGCGGATTGTAATACAAAATAAAAGAGGGATGGATGAACTCCACACCTCTGCGAGCTGCAGCCTGGAAGGTGACTGGAAATATGGATTTTCACAGACACTGTCCTATCCAAACTCTACCAGGAGTGAAATCTTAGCCAGTGCAAATGTCCATCCCTACATGACAAAGTCACACCTGCAGGGAGCTCCTGTGTCCAGCTTGCTCTGAACTGGGCTGGACTGGGGTTAAGGGCTGGATGGTGGGCACAGGTTTCATGTGAACACAAGGTGGGAGCCTCATGATTTGAAACTTCCATCCTGAAAGAATTAAAAGAAACATAAAATTGAGGCAGGACAGGGAAAACCCAGTGGCAGAAGGGTGTCACCAGCAGCTCCCTGCTCTCTGTGCTCCTCAGAACTTGGTTTGCACGTTCTGATCTGCGTTCCAGAGAGCCCCAAGATGCAGCATTCCCTTAGAGCCCCTGTAGTGGGGCCAGGCCCAGAACAACAAATGGATTTGTGGTCATTTGTGGCCAAACCCAGGTTTTGAGCTGCGCCCACCCCTGGGACAGTGCCTTGCACAGGTGTCACTCACCAACGGCCTGAGAGCTCGTCCCGCTGATCTCCTGGGAGAGGCCAAAACCCACAGCATAATTCTTCAGGAACCACCTGCAAGCAAAAAGGACCCTCGCTGGTCCTCCATGAGCACTCCTGACCTCAGGCCAGCCCCAGGGAAGGTGTCACACCACAGGGGAAGAGCAGGATAAATTTGCCATCTTTAAGGAAGATTTCTCCAAGTAAAAGGCTCGGCCAGGTGACCAGTGTGAAGCCCCACTTTGGCTGGCATTGCCCAAATTTTTTCTGCCACTTTTTCGTCGGTTAATCAGAGATAACCTCATGTATGACCTAAATGAGTATCCTACAAAAAACACATCTGAAGTAGGAGCATTGCTGTGCCCCACTGACAGCACCTGCATTGATTCCAGTCTTTGTGCCTAATGTGGATCCTCCTGGAAATACCCTCATGGAATTGTGAGGCTCTTGCCCTTTGCTAGAGGCAAGAGGAGTTTCCCAGCCAGCCTTGGTGCCAGTCATGCACCAGGATCAGGAAAGAATCCTGATTTGAGCCCTTGAATTCATCACTTACTGGTAAAAGGGGTGAGGTATTGGCTCCAGAGCTGTCACGGGCACCATGCCTCGCTGCCCCGTCAGCAGGGACATCCCTTCCCATTTGGAATCCTGTCCAACACTCTTCACATGGATCAGCTCATTCCTGCAGGGCTGCAGATCCTCCTCTCCCTCCTGCTCCAACTTCCAGATGCCAGGCACTGCCCTGGAGAAAAAATTCCCTGCAGAGAGAGAGTCAGAGATTGGATCAGTGCATCAGTGGCTCCAGCACAGCCCTGCTGCAGGATTTTCAGGAATTCCCCACATGTGCATTCCCATCACACCTTCCTGGAGGAGCAGATCCGTGTAGATGGTGGCCAGGTGCTCTTCATCCACGGTGACCCTGAGCTCTGTGTCCTCCACCAGGGCACAGTCCAGCCAGAACTCCTGGGCAAAGAGCAGCTGCTCCAGGCAGGCCCCCACATACCCTGAGAAGCCAAGAGGGGGATCAGGATCAGCACCTCCTTCCCTGGGTAACAGGAAGGAAGTCTTGGGGATTTCCAAATGTCAGGCAAAAGCTTCTAATTTTGTCTCCAAAATTTCCCAAAAGGAATCCTCTTGATTCCCACTGATCCAAACAGAGATTTCATAAACAAGGGATTGCAAAGTTCTCTAATTCATATTCTCACTGTCCACCCTGAACATTACAGTTCTGTAGTGCCAGGCCATGCCTTCTCCAAAAACCCTTCTCACACTGTTTAGACCTTGGAAACATTACCTAAGGTCAGATACGTGGAAAACTTCCAGACTTCCTCCAGGGTTTTGAAGGTGAGGAGGAAGCGATCCTCGTGTCCCTGCATACAGACCAGCCTGGCTGACAGCTCCTGCACAGGGAGGCAAAGCAGCATCAAGGGATAATCCTGGAGCCTTGAAATCCAGGGAAGGAGAAGTTCAGTGTAGACATAGTCCTGGAGCCTTGAAATCCAGGGAAGGAGAAGTTCAGTGCAGGCATCCTCTCTGTACCTGGGATTTGTTGATCTAAAACCCAACCTGAGAGCTCTGTGCCTGTCCAGAGCTGTCCCCTCCAGCAGGGACACAGATTTGGTGATCCCAGCCCTGTGAATCCCTGGCTTTTTAGGCTCAGATCCCCCAAATCAACACAAGGCTCAGCTTTGCCTCTCACTTGCCATCAGTTCATCTCCCCCATCACTCCAGTCCCCTCCAGAGTCCCCTGCAGTGGCCTTGGAGGAACTCCTCAGCTGGGTTCGGTACCCCAGCACACCTCCCACCGTTCCAGGAGCATCCCAGCATGCTGGCACGGGGTTTCCACCTTGAACACACCTTGAACAGGGCACAGACACCTCTGTCATCGCTCTCCAGAGCCCACAGCTTCTTCCTGGCAGCTTCCTGCAGCTGGGAATTGCGGCACCGGGCGGAGCGGCTCTCCACGGAGAAGGAGAGCGGGATCTCTTGGAAAGGAAAAGAGGAGGATTAAAGGGGAGGAGGAGCTCTGTGATGCCCAGAGCCACCCCTGCCACCCAGAGCCACCTCTGCCACCCTGCCAGGCCCACCAGAGCGTCCAGCCTGGCTGTGATGCTCAAACCACACAGTGCCAGCCCATCCGGGTCCTTCGGCCGCCGAGATGAGACCCGAGGCACTGCAGGGATGTTGCAGACAAGCAGAGATGTTACAAAAGAAAGGCCTTATAAAATGTGGTTTAGGCCCTAGAAGTAGCTTGTAAGTTCCCATAAGGAAAACTCATAAGAATGAAGGCAGTTAACACAACAACCCGTTCTCAGAGAGAAAAATAAGTTTGCACCTGCATGAAGAATGAATCTGCCCCATGAAAATCAGTGAAGAAAATATGCAAGCAGCCCAGGAATAGAGAGGTTTGATGGAAAGGTAAAATACCAGTTATTAACCAATGAATTAAATAGCAAAAAAACTACTAGCCAACCGAAGTTCAACACGAGGTCTGTGAAAACTGTGTAAAAATGAGTTATGTGAATAAAGAATTGGCTTTTTCTGCATGAAAAAGCTGAGTCCCATCTGCTTATTACTGCGAGGCAGGGAAGCAGAGGAAATCTGAGATGCCACAGGCAGCACCTTACCTGGAGGGAAGCTGTCCCTGAGAGCCAGCAGCACCACAGAGGGGTCCGGGGAGCCGTGTCCTGCCTCGGGAGTGGGGCTGCTCTGCCTTGTCACCCCTGCCTTCCCTGGAGAGGAGGGGACACAGCAGAGCTGCTGGAAAATGTTGTGGGAGAGCTCTTGGGTGTCCTGCCTCAGCTGAGAGCTCCTGAGACCTGGCTGGGGATTTTGTGAATCTGGAACCACCCGAAGTCATGCTCTAGGTTGGAGAGATCCATGGGATTGATGGTGTCTAGCTCCATCATTCCCGTATGCTGGGCTTTTTTTCCAGTGCAGGAGTGTCTCTGGAGTGGGAGAATTTTCCCTCCTTTCTCCTGGCCAGACCCTCAGAAGAGCAGATCTGTTAGAAGGGTGAATCCCCAACTGAGATTTTTTTGGAGTACGCTTCAACTCCCCAGCACAGGAGAGCCAAAGGCCTTGCAAAACTCTTTGTTCAAGAATTTGAAAATCAAAATGAGATTTTCTCCCCTGCCTGCTCTGCTGGGTATCCAAAATCCAAGCAGCATTCTCCCTGCTCCACATATCATCAACTATTGCCATAAAGGATTCAGGGCCTGAAACTTGAGCTGCTAATTATGTTAATGAAAGCTGAGGCACGCAAAACCCCAGCCCTGCTCTTCCACAGCTGCATTGGCGGTGGAGGGATAACCAGATTAAACCCCAATTTTTGTCAGTAATCAGCCTGGATTTGTAAGAAACGTGTACCTGGAAATGTGGAGCTGGAATGTGCAGCAACTTTTTGAAGTCACTTCTTTTACCAGAACTCTGCTCTTTTTATTGAGCCAGCTTTGCCAGTCACTCAAATAAATTGGCATTTGCTAAGTCACTCACATAAACTGGTATTTGCATGCAGAAATAGAATTCTTATTTAGAGAAATAGAATTCTTATGTAGAGCCAGCAAGCAGAAAAGAACAGCCCAAGGCTGGGCAGGTCAAGAATGAGTTTTGCTTTGAAAGACAAGGGTCTGCATTTAACAAAGTCTTAACATTTCATGTGGCAGCTCCGTCCCTTCCACATGGGGAAATGGAGAAGGGGAAGTGAAAGGAGGCAGAGGCAAAACTAAATCTGAGCCAGGTCCTGCCATTGCTCCACTCCTCCCTGTCCTCCTCCCCTCTCTGTGCCCCAGCAGAACCTGGCAGGGCTTGGGGATGGGTCCCTGGTGCCATTCCCTGGGGATGGGTCCCTGATGCCATTTCCTGGGGATGGGGATGGGTCCCTGGTGCCATTCCCTGGGGATGGGTCCCTGATGCCATTTCCTGGGGATGGGGATGGGTCCCTGGTGCCATTCCCTGGAGATGGGGATGGGCACCTGGTGCCATTCCCCAGGGATGAATACCTGGTGCCATTCCCTGGAGGTGGGTGCCTGGTGCCATGGTCGTGTCCCACCAGCATTGTCCCTGGCGGTGCAGGCGGTCCCAGCGGGGCAGGAGCTCGGGGGAGCGGGGCCAGCAGGACTCACACTCCTCACCTGGGGAACACGGAGGGTGGGCAGAGGCGTCCGGATCCCTGGCAAGATCCTCCCTGCCTGAGAGGTGTCCGTGGGAGGTGCCACAGGAGGTGGCAGGTGGGACACTGCTCGTGCCACCTCCGCCAGCAGCAGGACAGAGACTGTCCATGGGTCCCCAGAGCCAGGAAAGGGCCAGGACTCGCTCCGGTTGTTCTCACGGGTTCAGTGTTTATTTTCATTTGAGCCAGGCTCAGAAAGGGAACTGGGAGCTTTTTTTTCAAGGGACCAATTGAAACTGCAGCTGGGGAGTTGTTCCCAGCTGTGCCAGTGACTCACTGACCTCCTCAGTGCCAAAATATTTAGTAACAGTGGGCAGGAAACAGCTCCAGCCCCGAGCCAGGCGCAGGTCCCAGCACTCAGGGCTGCACTCCTGGCTCCGGGGCTGGGTGCTCAGGGCACCTTCTGGCCCTGGCTCTGCTGGGGGACACGTGGCCACAGTGGCTGGCCCC
>WAAG01067108.1:296100-320971 GCA_013390105.1 Tichodroma muraria
GGCCACAGTGGCTGGCCCCGAGCCGTGTCCCTCCTCCAGCTCACTGGGACATGAAGGAACGGGGATTGTGCCATGGGGGATGCCAGCACCCCAGGGGCTCTGCCAGGAGGGCTCCTGGGCAGGGAGGGTGGCGAGGGGAAAAGCCAACAGCATGGGAATAAACCAATCCCCGAGTCATCCTGTCCCTTCCCAGGCCAAAATGTCCTGCCTCGCTCCCTACCCACCCTAATCCAAGAGGAGAGAGCACCTGGAGCTGTCCCAGAAGTAGCCAGAGGGGCCGGTGCTCAGCGCCAGAGTGTCCCCAAGGGTCCCATCCCACGGAAGGAGCTCCGCAGCCACAGCTCCCGCAGCCCCACTGCCACGGGCACCTTACCTGTGCATCCCAGTGCCAGGTCCTGGTGCCAGGGGGTCCCCAGGCAGCAGCCCATGTGTGCAGTGACACCAGCAGTGGGCTGGCAGAGGGCTGGCAGGGGCAGGGCTGCTCGCTGCCCGCCCGGCACTGCGGCTGGGCACGGCCACAATGCACAATGTCCCCTTTGAGCGGGCACTGGCACGGCGGGGGCGGCGGGCACGGGCTCGGGGAAGGGCTTGGGTTGGAGTCACAGCACCAGTTAGGTTTGGAAAGGCCTTGAAGGTCATCAAGTGTGACTACAAACCTAATAGTGCCAAGGCCACGGCTAAATCATGTCCCTAAGTGCCACATCTGTGTCTTACAAATGGGGACTCCACCAAGTCCTGGACGGGCTGTGCCAGTGCTTGACGAGCCTTTACACGGAGAAATTATTCCTGATACCCAACCAAACCCTCCCTGGTGCAATTTGGGACCATTCCCTCTCCTCCTGTCCCTGTTCCCTGGGAGCAGAGCCCGACGCCCCAGCTGTCCCCTCCTGTCAGGGAGTTGTGCAGAGCCACAAGGGCCCCCCTGAGCTTCCTTTGCTCCACTTTGCCCCCGGGAGGGCAGTGCCCATCCCACATGGCACATTCCTGGCATTCCTCCTTGGGAGTCCCTGCTCTGCCAAGTCTGCCCCAGCTCCCAGCTTGCTCCCACCACGCTGATCTCCCCCAGTTCCCAAGGCAGAGCTGCTCCTGACGCTGCTGCAAGCACCTCCCTCACCTGTGGGGATGTCCAGCTGGGGCCCGTCCAGCATCCTCCATCCGGGGCTGGCTGTGACCCTGGACCTCCTTCCTGCCCGACGCTTTTCCCGTGTCACCCTGGGGGCAGCTGGCAGCACCACGGGCATCTCTGCCAGCTACATCCAGGTGAGTTCCTGCAGCCCAGGACTGCGGGCACCCCCGGGGCCGGTGCTGCCCAAAGCCCAGCGGGAATGGGTTGGATGCAGTGCAGGATCCCTTGGGCATCCCAGGATGAGGATGAGCCTCATTCCCTCTTCACTCACATCCTCAGACCTCCCCCAGCCCTCAGGGCCAGGATATGGGATGGCTGGGCGGGCTCACTGCGCTGTGGGTGGTGTGCAGAGCATCTTTGGGCAACAGCAACACAGCCCCTGCAAAATAAAACCCAGAAGGTTTAGGGAGAGAACTTGGAGGCTGGGAGGGGTTTTAGGGATGGGTTTTTACTCCAGCAACCAGCCAGTGCCACCACTGCAGGGATTTGTGTGCTCCAGGAGCATTGCTGGCTCTCCCAGGCTGCATCCCAAGCCATGGCAGTGCCTTGAACTTCTCCAGAGTAGGGAATGATTAATCTGGGGAGTGATTTAGGCCAGGCTGGATGAGGCTCTGAGCATACTGGTGCAGTGGAAGGTGTTCCTGCCCACGAACAGAGGTAAATTTTAAAGTCCTTTTTAACCCAAACCTGCTGGTCTCTCTGATTCCATGACCCAGAGAGGGAATTTCTCACCAGCCAGATTCCCATGCCTGGCACAACTGCAGTGCCCCTAAAGCAAAGCGTGAGGAGTTCCTGGCTGTGGGAGTGGCAGGATGGAACCCACCTGCATGGAGCTGGCTGGGAATTTCCACCCAGAAGTGAAGCCAAAGCAAAAGCCTTTGCGGGGAGGCTTGCACTGAGAGAAACTCCTCCACAGCCAGAGCAGACTGGAGGAGTGGGGATTCCTAAGCCAGACCTCCAAATGCTCCATTGCCTGGAGAAGGGAGCATCCCCTCCATCCTCCTGCCGAGCCCAGGGCGCTCTCCAGGCTGGGGTTTGCACTCAGAGCTGTGGGGCTGCAGCAAGGGGAGTGCTGCGCCAGGCCAGCGCTGCTCCCCCTGTGGCGAAGGCAGAGCCTGTTCCACGGCTCACCAACCCCGGGAAGCTCCACGTTTAAAAAGCTCCCCCAGCTGACCCAGGGGTGCTCCGGAGGTGCAGGAATCGGAGGGGGAATCTGAGCCTGTGCTCAGAACACACAGATGGAATTTTGTGATGGATTCAGGCACATCTTTACACGAGAGGTGCTGCTGTTTTGGTCCCGTGCTGTCCAAGTGGTCAGAGCCCAAGCAGGGCAGTTTTTAAACAAAGATTTTTGTTTTCCTCAGAAGATTCCTGGTCTTTGCAGTTCCTGCTCACCAATTGGTATCGATTTCTTCTACACGGGGGAAATTTATTTTTTTTTTTTAATCACGAAAAGGGGGGTGCAATTTTTTAAACACAAGTATCTTCTTTTGCGGTTGCGAAATGTCTTTTTGTTTTTAAGTCTACCTTGACAACTTAGCAACAAAACCCATCCCTGTACAAGCAAAAGTGTCACCTCCTGTTTGACCTGAACTGGAATTTGCCTTATGGCCAGCAAGCTGAAAACCTCTCACTCCACTTCCTACCTTTCTGCTTCCCAACAAATCCTGCATCTCCCCTGGAGAGCCCCCATTGCTGCTGCTGCTGCTGCCGCAGCATGGCCTCCCTGGAAAAGCCCTGTCTTGATAAGTAGGGAGTGTTTCCTGGGCTCTCAGCCTGTTCCAGAGGGGGTTCTCTGCCTGTGCCAGCTCTCCAGGGCTCTGCTCCCTTTGCAATCCCGGTGCCAGCCGGCCCCGCTTCCCTGCCCTGGGCACAGCACGGGATGAGAGTGGCTGTCCTCGGCCTGGGATCAGAGCTGCCACAGACCCCGCAGCTCTCCAGGGCTGACCCCCGGCCCCACCCGGCGCTGGCACCAAATCCCCTTTCCCAAACCCAGCTCCGATTCCCGCCGTCAGTTCCCAAAGGACCCAAACCCAGCCTGGCCCTCCCTGCCGCAGCTGAGCCTCCATAACCCAGCCAGCGCCAAACCCCCGAACTCCGCGCCCGACCTGGAATTCCAGAGGCGCTGGGTCGCTCCAGCCGCTGCCACCAGCGCGTCCCGGCTGTTTGCTCAGCTGGGACAAAGGGCACAGGCAGGGGACAGCCCCGGGGACAGGCAGCGGCTGCACTGACCTGCTCCCAGCTCCGCTTCCCTCCCGGAGAACTCCTGGATGAAATTCCAGCCTCTCCAAGCGCCGAGAGAACGCTGCACCGCCGGGATGGAGCTCCCAGGGCTGCGGACGTGTTTGCGAGCGTGCCCAGCGCTGCCACTCCCTCACAGGAGGGAAGGAATTCCTTCCAAGAGCTCCTTATCATCCTGGGAACCTCGGCTCCCCAGCAGAGGTCAAGGAGTTACCCAGGGCTGTGCTGTAAACAGGAGACCTCCCGGAATTCCCAGGCGCCTCCTTCGCCCAGCTCCGCAGGAAAAAATTCCAGGGAGGATCTCCATGGGCACGGTGTGCCCGTGCCAGCCTCAGAGTTCTCCCATTCCAGGCAGGAGCAGCCTCTCCCGGCCTCACCTGTGTCCTGCTCACAGCCCCGGCGCCGCGTCCCTGGGGTTGGGGACCTTCCGTGTCTTCGCCGTGCCACAGCAAAATCCCAGGAGGGGCATTCCCTCCGGGAATTGCAGCTCCGAGCCCCCCTTCTTCCCTGCCGGAGTGCAAATACAGGCGCACAGAACAAGAGATCTGTGGACCCAGCAGTATTTGCGCATCCCGGCTAAAGTCCGTGGCAGAGGCAATCACAGGGAATTTTTTCCTCTTGGAAACAATGAAAGAGCTAACATCAAGCTTTCCCGATAGTTCTGTTTCCTTCTGAAGTCGGCCATTCCTTGGCATGTTCAAAAATGAAGCCTCGTGGCTTTTCAGCTTGTTATTTCAAACTGAACCTGAAAGCAAAGGAAGTCAGCCCAGACCCGGCTTCGCTGGAGAAAAAAGAAAACTAAAAAGATGAAAGGTTTCATTTGAGGCCAAAGAAACTCTTGGTTCATGGTTTGATCCTCTGGTATGGGTGGGGGCACCCACTTTGGTGTGAGATGGAGCAGAGCTTTCCTTCCCTGCCTCTGAAATCCCAGTGGGGGAGGGCTGGGACACTGGCAGGAGCACAGGGGACATTTCCTCGGGGACATTTCCTCATTCCAGCGCTCTGCTTTTGCTTTCCTCCTGTGCAAATGGGCACAGAGCAGTGATAAGCACCTGCCCCCTCCAGCTTTTCCACCCTCCAGGAATCCAGGAGCCCTCGGGCTGCACACCTGGAGAACCTGCCTCATGGACCTCCATCCCCAAGACTGGGTGGCCTTGGGACAGCATTTTCCCAGGTTTTTTGGCAACTGGGGCACTGGGGGAGGGGGGTTCATGCGTGGCTGAGGACACAGGGAAATTTCAAGGCTTTCACAGCCAAACTGGTGTGTCCCAGACTGGCCTGGCTTTAAGTTCTTTCTTCTCATTGATGGCCCTCACTCAGGAATTTTCTTCCACCTCCAAGTACTCTCTGACTTTTCTCAACACGAGGCAATCCAAAGGCGCTGCTGCTGCACTGGGAATTCTGCTCCATCCCACAACTAAAGGGTTAAGAGGGCTCTGGGGCTGAACTGAGCTGAACTCAGCGCTTCGTGTTCAGAAATGCTGAGTCCTGCTCCTCTTGCATTGTTTTCAGCCAGAGGAGGAAATGAACCCTCTTGGAAAACTGGAAAACCGGCAAACAGGCAGTGTATGTGTATTGGACAGATCCGTGTGGGTCTGGGGGCTGGGACCAGCCTTTGCCACTCCAGGAGCTGTGGTTTGAGGTCTCCTCGCTGGCCCTGGGGCGTGAATCCCAGGAATCGTCCCTGCTCCTGCCAGTCGCCATCACTCCAGGGGCAGCAGCTCAGTGTCACCACCCAGGGCAGCCTCCAGACTGCGCGGAGACAGAGCCAGGGAAGTGAGGCCATGGATGAGGCATGGGAAGGAGGAAGGGAGGACCAGAGGCAGGGTGCTGGCACTGGCCAGGCTGCCCAGGGCATGGGCACGGCCCCGAGGCTGCCGGAGCTCCAGGAGCATTTGGACAGCGCTGCCAGGGATGCCCAGGCTGGGATTTTGGGGCTGTGCAGGGTGAGGAGTTGCACTGATGACCCTATAGGTCCTTCCAGCTCAGGATATTCCCTTATCCATGCGTTTCAGGGTGTGAGGTGCATTCACCCTGCCCCAGGAAGGGCAGAGCTGCTGGCACCAGAGGCATCATCCCTAAGGAGCTTGTCCTAAACTTTGCAACAGGAACATCTGTCTCTGCCCTTCCCCCTGTGCCCAGTGCCACCTCAGGGACATCGTGCCGTGTTCTGGGCTCGGTGTGGCCTCCTGCAGCCCTCGGGAGAGCTCCTGGACTCACCATCCCAGCAGAGCTCGCTGCAGCCGGGCCCTCCCTGCTGGGTATTAACTGTCAGAGCCATTAGATGGCAGCAGGAACCGCTCCACAGCATCCCACCGCTGGAAAAACGGGATTGCAGCCCTGCTGTCCCCAGCCCCGAGCACCAGCAGCTCCACAGGCTGGCAAAAAAAAACCGCCAAGCCCTGTGGGGCTGCAGAATTGGGATCACCAGGAAAAATGAGGCAAAGCTCCAAAATAGGGGAGAAGCATCCTGAGCAGCAGCAGGGACACAAGAGCCAGGTCTGGAGGACATTTCCAGCGAGAATAACCCTCTGGAGCCCTTCTCCAAGGGATTTTGGGAGCTCACAGCTGGGCATGGCTCAGGAGCAAGTGGTCAGTGAGGCCACACGCAATTCCAGCAGGGATTTTATCGTTCCTGAGTTAAAGACACCCCGGGTCAGGTAATGCTCTGGCAAATCCTGATGGGAACGTCCAGCCGAGGATCATCCAGGTGCTGCTTTGGATGGAGCTGACTGAAAATCAGGAGGAAAAACTGCTCCAAACATCAAAGCTGGTTCTCCTCTGAGAGGTTTCCAAAGGAAATGTGTTTCACCTCTAGAAAATGAGACTTCCAAAATATTTCCTGCTCATTTTCCATTTCCCTTCCAGTCTCTCATTTTCTGTATTATCCTCTGCTTTTACCCTGGTCTTATTTTGCCACTGAAACAGAAATAAACAGGACAAGGAGAAGGAAAGATGACGAAGTGAATTTATATGAACCACCCCATATAATTCCCACAGCTCAAGCTCCAGCTTAACCATCCAGTGAGGGGATCGTATTTAAAGAAATCTTTAGATAAAATGGAAAAAAATCAATATTTTTAGACTTCCCTCTGGAAAAAAAAAAAAAAAAAGAGACAAAATCTAATTAAGAAATTAATTGCTTATGCTGAACTAGGGGCTTTTTTTTGAAGTGCTTAATGACACAAGCTTCTTGCAAAGGTGTTGGTCTCGATGCCATTTCCTTTTAGAAAGCAACAAAGCAGCTCAGCAAGGCTCAGCATCTTGTTTTGATATTTCCAGGCTGGAACATTTTGATTTTTCAACTTCCAAAGCTTTGCTGCTTTAATTTTTTGTCCATAAAGCTAAGGCTGAAATCAGAATGAAAGCTTTCAGTTTAAGCTAATTAATCCAAACACTTTGAATCAAAGCCTGGGATGTTTGCACAGTGGTGTTCTCTGGGAATTTATTTTCAGGGTCTGTATTCCATTTTTAGACTGAGGAACAAAAAAAATGAGTGAGATTTCCTAGAAAAGAGATAACCTGCTGCTTACCTGGGGCGAACCATTCTGCAGCTTAGAAGTGGAAAAAGAAATTAGCTCTCCATAATTACAGCATTTGGCCTCCTCCTGAGGATCTGGAGACCTGGCCTGAGCTCCGGTCCCTGGAGGTGCCCTAAATTCCCCCAGAATCACCCTGATTCCCAGGTTTCCCATGGAATAACTGGAGGAAGAAAAGGAAAACCGAATTATTTTGATAACACCTCTGCAGCAATAAGAAAGCAGCAGCATTTCCCGAGGTGAATCGCTCCTTCTGAGCAGGGGGTGGGAAGGCGGGAGGAATTCCAGGCAAATTCCAGGAGTGCAGAGATCCCAGAGCTGGGCTTCCCACAGGTGCTTCATGCTGGGCAAGGCTGTCCATGAACATCTCGTGATCCCAACCCAAGGGGAGGAATTCCTTCTTCCAGCAGCTCTCGCTTCTCCAGGGCAACTTCAAAGAGAAAATTAAATTAACCCCGACTTCCCCTGGCCTTTAGTGGGGTGAAACCAGTGGGAAAGCAGGGCAGGCGGCTCAGGCTGCAGCTGGAATTGAGCTCCCAGTGCCAGGCAGGAGCTGCCAGCTGGGCTCGGCAGGGTGGCTGTCCCCAAGAAGGGTCCCTCTGTGCCACATGCAGGGTGGGACACAGAAATGAGGCAGCCCCGAGCTGGGGCATTAAGCCCTGGCAGAGCCTGGCAGCCCCAGCCCTGCTGTGTGACACAACAACGGCTCCTCGATTTTTCCAGAGGGCTCCAGGGTGGAAGATTTGCAAGTTTTAGGGAAAAACACTGACTTTCAGTGCCCTTAAACCTTTGCCATCACTCCTCCATCGGTCAGGTCGTGCAGCACCTCTCCTCTCCTGGTGTCTGGGTCTTCCAGGAGGGAATGTGGACATTCCTGATGTGCAGAGCTTCTGCAGGACTCATTTTGCCTCCCCTGCTGTTGGTTTGGGAACATTTGCTGCATTTGACCCAGAGACAGCCTTGGTGAGGATAAGAAGGAAGGAGGATGCAGGAGAGTGGAGCCAAAGGATGGAGCCATCCCTTGGTGGCTTTGCAGGATGGCCACAGGTACAGATGGGCTGTGGTGCAGCAGCTTTCCCTGGAGCACATCCAGATCCCACCCATCCTTCACTGCCTGGGTGCTTTTTTCACTGCTTCTCTTTGCACAGCGTTAAAATTAATGCCTGAAAATGAGAGTTTGCTTGAAAATAATCTATCATTTGATTATCACTTTAATGCAGGCAGCCTGAGGAACATCTGCCTCTGCCAGGCTGGGTCTCCTCCTGCTGCTGTGGAAACTTGAAGAAAGCCAAACCATTGGCAAATGCTTTGGTGGTGGCTGTGAGGAGGAGGAGGAGGATGAGAGGGGACCTTCGCTGGATGAGGCACCAGGGCCCCACTGCCCAGTTCGCTGCCTCTGGTCCCAGTAGCTCCGCGGTCCAGGGACTCACTAATTGAAATGTTTGTCTTCATCACATGGAAAAGAATTTTAGGAATGCCTGGCTCTGCACTGGGGCAGGGGGCAGCAGCACCCGAGCACTCCTGACCTTACCCCTGCCAGATCCCACCTCCCAGGGGAACCAGGGACATGAGAAAAATGATGGGAACTGCCCAGCGAGGCAGAATTTCCTCCATCCCATGACACAGCCCATGTGCCTTGGTAAAATGGGGTCTCCAGCCCCCTTAGGCTCCTCTGCTGCCTTTTGGGAACATCACAGCCCCGGACTTAGAGGCTTTTTTTGGAAAATGTCACCAGCTTGTGATGAGTCAGCCGTGCCTCTCTGCAGCCCGCCCGCCGCTCCGTGCGAGGCGTGGGGCTGTCCCCACGGGCATCTCCCTGCTGCTCTTTGCACTCGGATCTTCCTGCTGAGAGAGGAGAGGCTCTGCTGGCAGCACACGGGCAGGAGCTGAGCCGGGGGCTGGGGCTGGGGCTGGCAGGGCCGCGTTTGGCCAGCTGGAGCCCCGGGGACAGACGGACACTTCGGGGCTGCAGCAGCCGCGGGCAGGGGCCGCAGCTGCGATCCCCGGCCGAGTCATTTCCAGCCCTCCGGGGATTCTCAGAGCCCGGCAGCAAAGGCTGCGCACCCAAATGACTCCCGGTGGAAGGGGAAGGGATGTGGGTGGAAAAGCACAGGGAAGCTGGTCCTGCAAACCGGATGCGTGTGCGGTGTCCGGGTGCGCTGGAAGGGATGCTCGGGCTCCGAGGAAACCAGAAATGCCAGAGCTGAGGCTGCCCATGGACCATCCCCGCTGTGCCTCGAGGACAAGGGTGGGGATCTTTCACCTCTCCCAGCTCTGGGAGCTGCTATCCCCTTGCAGCCTCGCCACTCCTCCCCTGTCCCCAAGTCCCGCGGGAATGAGGAGGGATCCCCTTCCCTGGGATCAGGGATGGGGAGCAGGATGTGGGCTGCCCCTCCGGCCCTGGGGACCAAAATCCCTTCCCAGGGACAGCAGCTGAGCACGGCCTGACATGGAAACACTCTGCAGAGACACATGGAGAGGTGCTGAGCCTGATCTCTCAGAATTCCTGGTGCAGGTGTGGCACAAGATGTGTTTGAGCCCGGCTCCCGGGGATTCCACGTGCAACCAGCAACTTCCAGCTCTCCAGCTGGTATCAGGCATCAGGGAAAGAAGGAACACGGCGATTGAGCAGGTGGGAGAAGTTTGGTTCAGGTGACTCTCAGCATCTTGCAAGGGCATGGAGGAGGGATAAAAATCCCAGTGTCCAGGGAAGGAAAATTAAATGAGATTAGCACCTTTTTCTCCTCTGTCCTCTTATCTCCATCACTCCCGTGTCCCTTCTCACTGAAGAATGAAGAGTTCCCCTTCCTCTGCAGAGCCTGAGCTCTGTGGGACCTGCAGGCGCTGAACAGAGCAGGAGCCTTGTGGGAAAAACACATCCAATAATTGCTGTGAAAATTCATCTTGCAGTGCACAGACACAAAGGGATGAAAGGAGGCTGCCTTAACATCCTGACATTTCCTCCTTTCTGACTTCTTGTCTCAGGCATCCCCGACATCCTCTTACGGCAGCTTTCGCAGGCAGTTCCCTCAGACAAAGGAAAGGAAATGGGATTTCCAAAACACCCTGATGGTGAGGGGCTCTGAGCCGTGCCCAGGGGCTGCTGCCTGAGCTGGGGAGGTGATGAGGGTCAGAGCTCCTTGCTGCCACCTGCCCAGCACCAAAACTCACAGCTCCCACTGCAGGGAGCACCTGGCACCCTGCCCACCTGGCAGTGCCCACTCCCCTTCCCCACCGAGCACCGCTGGGACCACCCAGCTGGGGAGGGGATGGAAGGGCAGAGGTTCTGCACTGGTGCCCCCTGAGCTCCACCAGGCTCCTGTGCAGCCCTCTGCAACCCCAGCCTGTCTGTGCTGGAAATTTCAAGTTGTTCTAAAGGCAGCAAGTTAACAAGATTTGGAAACCAGGTCAGCGGAAGAAGCTCAATTAGCTGCTGAACCGTGGGGACCAGCTCCCGTCGTGGCTGCTTTATTGACTCCTCAGATGGGTGTCACTGACACCACACACGTCAGTCTGGCTGGGATGGGGACCTTCCCTGAGGAGGGGGCACCTGGGCACTCATCAGGCACAGGAAACTTTACAAAAGGCCAAACTCGGTGAAGCCCGAGCCATCCCACTGTGCTGTGTCACAGAATCTTCACAGAATTATAGAGTGGCCTGGGTTGGAAGGGATCTTAAAGACCACCCAGTTCCAACCCCATGAGCAAGGACACCTTCCATTAGCCCAGGTGGCTCAGAGCTCCATCCAGCCTGGACACTTCCAGAGATGGGGCAGCCACAGCTGCTCTGTGCCAGGGCCTCCCCACCCTCACAGGGAGGAATTTCTTCCCAATATCTAATCTAAACCTCCTCCAAAGCCACTCCCTCTCGTCCTGTCACTACATGCTCCTGTAAACAGCGTCTCTCAATCTTTCCTGTATCGGCAGCTCTGTTCCCCCCAGCCCTGCAGGAACCTCCAGGCTCCCACTCCCACTGCTCGTCCTGCTCTTCCCTGACACCTCAGGGGAGGGGACAGCCAAGGGGGACAGGCAGCAGGGCTCGCAGAGAGCTGGCAGCACCAGCGCAGCTCACGCGACCTGCTACCTGTCTTGTCACGTCACCACCAACATCTGCTGCAAATCAAGCAGCGAGGGAAAGGCAAAGCCAAAGGGCCTCTCTGAGCAGCTCCCCAGCCCCAGCAGCGCCGGAGACGCGGCGCCTGTCACGCTGCATGAAAAACCTCTTTCATTAGTGGCAGGGCTGGAGCTCAGATCCCGGAATCACAGCAAGAATCACAGCTCGGAATGCCAGCACAGCTTCCTGGGGGCTCCGCAGGCAGGCGGGCACAGCCCCGGCTCTGTGGGCGCCTGGGCAGCAGCCTGGGCACGGCTTTGTTCTGATTGAGAGCGTTTCACCCACAAAACAAGGAGCCCAGGGCTTGGGAGCCCTTCCAGGGATCCTGAGGTGCTGCCGGCAGGGAAGGCTGCTCCGATCCTGAGGGAAGAGCCCCTCTCTGTTCTGCAGCCCTGCAGACACCCCGAGCTCCCTTCCCGACCCTGGCGTGGGACAGACGCTCAGGCTGCCAGGAGAGCTGGGGGTGCCAGCCTGGACAGCTGCGGGAGGGAATCTTGGCACTGCAGGAAATCCAGTTTACTGCATAAACTGCATCCCTCTGTCCTGGGACAGCATTTCTTGGATGCTCAGCCGCAGCGGGGCCAAGCTGGAGAGCAAACAGTGCAGGGCAGGCAGCGCTGGCAACCAGGGCTGGGCAGGAGCCCTGTGGCAAGGAGGGACCAGCCAGGGGGCTCAGGGGCTGCAGGCGGGGCTGAGGGCAGGGCAGGGGGTTGAAAACAGGGCAGCTGGAAGGGCAGGGCAGGGCAGTGGGCAGGACTGGACTGTGGACAGAACTGAGGGCAGGGCGGGGCAGGGCAGGGCAGTGGGCAGGACTGCAGGCAGNCCCGCCGCTCCGCCGGGACCCTCCCCCGGGCCGGTCCCGGCCAGCCCCGCGTCCCCTCCCCGCCGCCGCCGCCAGCCGTGACCTTGGCATCCGCCAGCCGCGGGGACAGCCCTGGGGACAGCCCTAAGCGGATTTACCGTGGGATGCGTTAGGCGGCGGATCGCACGGGAATATTTCTCCTGGGAGAAGGAGAGCGGCAGCCTCCTCCCGCGGCCGGGGAGCGGCAGGAGAAGCGGATTTAAAGAGCATCTTTGCCCCTTTGTTGGATGAGAAGGACGGGGAAGGAGCGGCAGGATGAGCACTAGCAGTGAGTACGGCGTCCTCTCGCCTTGGCTGGGGGAATGGGGCTGATACCGCACCGAGCTGGCTGGGAGGAATTGGAAAGAAAATGTCATAACAGCGCTGACAAGCCTAGTGGGATGGAATTTTGGGTTATTTTCCTGCCTGCCTTTTGCTTGCCTGCTTTCTGACAGGCTCTGGCTCGGCTGTGTTTGATGTGGGCTGAGCCGCGGTGCTTATCTCCACGGAGTACTTTTCTTGGCTTGGATTTCTGGGGTTTTGGAGGGCAGAGCATCGACTGAAATGTCAATACGCAACATGGTGAGAGGCAGCCAGGAGCGCTCTGACAGGCACAGCCTCACTTGCTGCTGCCTCTGCCTGGGAAGAAATGAATGTGAGGGGAGGAGGAGAAGGGTGAGGAGAGACCCAGAAACCTGAGCAAAGCACAGGTGCAATCCTGAAAAAAAAAAACCCAAACCTTCTGCAGCTGGGGATGTGGGTGTTCCTATTGTGCGTGTGAGACAGGGACAGAGGCACTCATGCGCTGTGGATAAATTTCTAAAGAAGCAGAGCTCGGAAATGTGCTGCATAAGATGAGAACTGGCACCAGGCTGCTCACTTTGGATTCTGTGCCCTTGTTGGAAAGTCTGGGAAGATTGATCAGGGTTGAGCAAGTCACAATCAATTTCTTTTTCCGACCTGACATGCTGTGTGACAGCTGTGCCCACCTTGCTGGCACGGCTTCGATCCCTTCCTTTAAAAGCAGCAAGTCCTTGGTAAAGGAGTTGATGTTGATGGCCACCTGAGGGGCTTCCTCCTGGGATAACCTCTCCAGGGAAGCCCCCCTGCCCCTCCCCTGGGTCCTGGAGCTGTGTGAGGAGCAGAGCCCTCCCCCAGGCACGAAACAGCAGAGTAGCAACTTCTCCATTGCATTGCCGTGCTGAGGTTTCTCAATCCGAGGGCTTGGGGTGGTTCCCGAGCAAAACACCGTGAAAAATGCCTTGGCACGCTGCGAGGCAACAGAACAGGTGATTCCAGCTCTGTAGGGCTGTGTCAGAGGCGAGGAAACTTTGCAGGTGCCCTCTGCCCAAGCCACACCTGGGACAGGAGCAAGCCCCTTCCCGGGGGAGCGGGGCTGGCGCTGCCTAGGTAGGAAACAATAGGGACTGATTCTTTCCGAGCCTGCAGGATGCCTGATAACAAAGGGTCCTCCCTCTGCTCCTCTGGGCGAGCAGCTCAGGTCTGATGCAGAGGACTGCTGGGATCAGTGGCCACCGTGGTCAGGTGGGACTGCTAAGCTTCCTCTAAGCCAATTTTGACAAATGCCTGTTGGTTCCTTTTGGGATTCCTTCCCAGCTCTTAATAGCTGCCTTGGCTGCTGCTGGAGATAAGGGCTGTTTATGGCACTGGTGTGTTCCAACTATCTGATTGTGCTGCAAAACTCCTTCAGCTGTGGCCTCCCACACGCAGCGAGGTGCCAGGGAGCCAAACTGTGCTCTGCTCTGCCCTGCCTCACGGGGGAGGCCACTGGGCAGAGCCGGGAGTCCCTCGGGAGCTGCTGCTCCTTCTGCCGCCGCCTGGCTCTGTGGCCCCGGGCACATCACTCAGCAGTGCCAGCAGCTGCCAGGGCTCTTGCCAAAGCCCTTTGTGGGGCTTTGCAGTCTTTGCCTACCCCATTTTAAGTAGCCACGTGTTTTAGTCGAGGCTTGGCGACTCTGTGACATCTCCTGGTCACGCACGGTGCTGGCCGTTGGTGATTTACGGGTCACTCCGGGTCCCTCGGGGACCACGCCAGGGGTGTGCAAACCCTGCCGGGCGCTGGCTCTGCCCCGTTGGGCTCCCAGTTGTTTTCCCAGCAGCCGGAGTGCTCCGAGCAGGGCTCGGATGCCCAAATGCTGCTTCTCTTCTGTTCCCAGCAGTGGCTCTGGGAGCCAGGCCGGGGTGCGGGGCCGTCTCTGCCGTCAGCGCGTTCTGGGGCTGGTGTGAGCACTGCCAAAAGCTGCCTCACCCAGCTCTGGCCATCCCTCCCCAGCCTGTAGCCCTCGAATCCATCTGCCCACGAGGCACAAAAAACCTAATCCTGGGAGCCTTGTGTCAGTGCCACCTCTGTTTCACCCCCCGTGATGCCTCCTGCCACTGACCTACCATGGCTTTTCTTACCCCTCTGCTGGTGGCCAGTGGCTCAGTGAAGTCTGGTCCCGCTTGTCAGAGGCCTCCCAGCCCTCCCAGCATGGGCAAGTCCGCTGCTTGGATTTTTTGGCCGTTTTTCCCCCCAGGATAAGGGCTGAGGAAGCCAGATTGTGCACAAATGTATGATGCCCAGGTGTGCCTGTAGGGCTAAAATTTTAGGGCTGGCAAAGCAAGGAGATTCACAGCTGAGGATCAAATGCCACCATCTGATCTGTGAATTCCCAACCACTGCTTCCCATTTCGCTGGGTGCATTTTGTTAACGCTTCTCTCCTGCCTGAAGCTGATGTGAGGCAGGAAACCTGTGGCTGTGGGCCACGGCTGGCCCCAAGCCATGCTGGTGAGCAAATCTGCGAGGCCTCCAGGAGCTCTGGGCAGGATTTGCTGGCTTTATCTCTGGAGATGCTCCATGCACAGCACCCAGGAGCCTCCCCAGCCCTTGCTGGGTTGCTGAGAAGCAACAGAGGGTTGCTTTTCACCCTGGATTTGAAGACCCCATGTCATCATCTGTCCCATGATGAAGGCAAAGTCAGATGAAAATTTTGTATTTGAGGTGAAGAGATTGATCTCAGGCATAAACTCCTATCCTGAGGCTGCAGAGCAGCTCAGGTGGCCCTGGGGGTGGAAGGGGTGGGAAGGTGGCCTCTGCTCCTGGCATTCCAGGTGTGCAGTGAGGGTTTGGAGGACACAGTGTTGGTGTTTACATTCATTAGGCTATCACTGCCTCTCACTGATTGGTTACAAATGGATCCCTACCTCAGCAAACAGGTCTGTGGTGCTGCTTGGCGTTTCCATGGGAGCTGGAGCTTGTAGGACAAACCCTTGGCCAAGAGAACATCCCTTAAAATCACCCCCTGGAATCTCCTCTGCCTGCAGCCAGCGTCTCCCTCAGAATCTGGGCAGGGAGTTTGATGTGACCGATGCTGTGTTTGTGCTGAAAGGGTTAAAGCTGTCGCTGCCCCGGGGATTTCAGCCTCTGAAATGAGTGGGAAGAATCCCTTCTGCTGCTTTGGAGGGAGCCAGCAGCTCTGGGTGCTGCAGGTCCGTGGAATGCTGTCTGTGAGTCACCCCGTGAGATTTGCACATCATCCCTTTCGGCCCAGCTCCTCTGGGCTGGGAGGGGGGCTGCTGCCAGCCTGGGCACTGGTTTTGTCAGGAGCAAGGTGCCCCTGGTCGTTCTGAGTCTCCCAAAGGACATCCCAGCTCCTGGGGAGGTGAAACCCTGGCGAGCTCCTGGGTTTGGCAGGACCTGGGTCAATCTGGCACTGGATGGTTGGGGCTGGTTCACAAACCTGGGATCTTCCAGGTTCCTTTCTGGAAGCCCTGGGGAAAAGGAGGCAGAGTCTGGTAGCAAGTCAACTCAGGGCGGGCTGAGCCCTTTATCCCCATCCTTGGAGCAGCTGGGAGCCTGCTGGAGCACGGAGAGCTCCCGAAGAAGGTTTGGTATGCCAAGTGGAAAGTTTCATCCCTATCCCTGCCACCTCTCAAATTCCTGCCGAGAGGCACCCCTACTCTGAGAAGGAGCTGTGAGGGAAGGCTGGACAGCGAAGAATTTGGGAAGGGAGGCTTCCTGACAGATCCTGATGAATGCAGCATGTTTGCCTGGTTATTTTTGTCTTCCCTAAATCATGCTTGCTCTTAGATCGTGATCCTCTAAGCGTAATTACCCCGTAATCTCCAGGCACATGTGGCTACAAGGTGTTTACCAGCAAACTCCATTAAGGCCCTGTGTAATTAAAGAGGAATCCCGTGGTGCTGCAAATCACTGGGAGCCCCAGCTCTGCTCCTCAGGCAGGTGATTCACCAGGTGTCCCCACCCTGTGGGGCAGGAGCTGGGAGGGTCCTGCAGGGAGTTTTTGCCGGCCTTTGGAAAGGCAAGGAACCCGGAGGGATCAGCCTGTTGATGTCATGAGAAGGGTGTTTTCCAGAATCTGGGCACCAAGGGGAACTCCCTGCCTGCATTTTAGTCCTCTCAATACCCTGGCTCTGACAAACAACCAGATACAAATCATTCCCTGTTTTCCTGGGCAGCCTAGCAGAGGGACAGTCACCTGTCGCATTCACTTTGCTGCCAGAGAATTCCAATCCCAGGCAGCAGCTCTGTCCCTGGGCTGGTGGATGGGCTCTGTCCTCTCTCCAGGCTCCATCCAGGCTCTTTCAAACCCTCTTTCCTGGCAGCTGGCCCTCGGGAGAGCAGGAGCCACGGAAAGCAGCCCTGCAGGCCTGTGGAGTGCATCCTGTAAGGTCAATGAAAGCGACTGAATCCTTTCAGGGGCCTAGCGTGCTCTTCTAAGATAAAGAGCACATTTTCTAATCGTCGAGCGACGACTGATTTAGCAGGATAACGGCGTTTGGGATGCCAGCAGGCTGGGCTGATGACAGGAGTCCGTGTGCTGCTGCCTTTGCTGGGGAGGAGGGAAGAAAAACCCACCCAGTTCCTGCCAGACCCTGCAGTCCTGTCGTGATGGGGCCATCACGAAGTGGTTGGAACACCTCATTCGATATTTTTAGTTCTTAAAGACATCAGCGGCTGAGTTGTTTCCTCCAGAAAGCATCTGGGGGTGGAATGGTCACGGCAAGAACTGGGGTGGGGAATGATGGGGAGCTTTGCAGGATTAAAGGGAATGTGGAGGGAAGGCCCAGGCGCCTCAGGCTCAGGGATTTTGGCTGTGGGCAAGGCTGGCAGGGGGACTGGAAGCCTGGAGCAGGGAATTTGGTTGTGCCAAGTCCTCCTGTGCTTGGCACCTCTGGAGTCAGTGGGCTCAGTGCATCCCTGGGGGGGTAGAACAGCTGGAAGGCACTTCCCCACAGCCCCCATGGGCACTCCTGGCTTTCAGGGAAGGGCTGGTTGAGGTTTAGCAGGCCCAAAGTGATCTCTCCCAGGAGCAAACTCAGCTGCACGGGTCCCATTTATTTGCTGGTGGCTCAGGTATTTGATAGGCCTCAGTTTCTCGGTGCATTTTTCAGCTCAGGTGGAGTTCTCTGAATGCTTTATCAGTATCAGCCATAAGCCTGGCCTGGGAATTGATGAGCTTTCTCCACTGCCTGGGGCGGAGAGCAGAAAGAAAAAGGAGCTGCTGCTGTGTCTTCCTTCGCCAGCCTGTCTGACCTTCCTTTCTTCTTACCCTTGCTGGCCTGGCAAGGTCTGCAGAGCCCCAAGGATCATTTGTTTTTCTGTTCATGGACATTTTACTCCACTTCCATTTTGAATCAGCTTCTTTCTGACTCTTGGAAAAAGCCCAGCACTGGGAAAGTCCTGGTGGGAAGGTTTCTCTGAGGAGCACAGCAGTGGAAGAGGGGAGCAGGTGCTGGAGGTTTGAAGTCATCCCGTTGGCTTCTGTTTTCTCTTGGCAACAAGTGGCACATTTTGGAGAGCTGTGGGGCAGGAAAAGCTTTGCTGGTGCCAAGGCCAGCTTCAAAAGCCCTTCCTCAACCCAGCCTGAGCCCGCTGCAGCCTGAGTTTGAGTTCCAGGGTTTGACCTGTCCTCAGAGCAGGGAGTTACGTGACTGTTTCCCAGAAATGCAGCCAGGCTGCAGGATCAGACAAGCCAAAGTAGAGCAGGGCTCGGTGTGAGTTCCCAAATCCACGTGCCAGGCCCTGTGGAACAGCCTCCCTCAGAAACACCTCGCTTGTGAAAGCACCTTGCAAGGCCCGGCCTGTCCTTCCCAACATCCCAGCTGTGCTGGGGATCATGGAATTTTCATGGAATTACAGGATGGCCAGGGCTGGAAGGGACCTTAAAGTTCTCATACCACCCCCTGCCATGGGCAGGGACACCTTCCACTGACCAGGGTGCTCCAAGCCCTGCCCAGCCTAGCCTTGGACACTTCCAGGGATTGCTCTTGCTGGAGAATGGGAGCTATTTTTAAATCCTCTTGGGGACTGGGTGGGTCTTTGCCTGGCTCAGAGGCACTTGCTGGGACATGTGGTGGGGATCTCCCAGTCCCAGCTGCTGCCAGCCTGGATTCCCAGTGCAGGCACCGAGGGTCCCAGCAGGGTGGATGGCCCAGGGTGGCTTTGCTTCAGCTTTCGAGGAGGAGGAGGGAGGAACAAAGCTGTGTGTGAAACCCATTCCTGAGGCACAGCAGGAGCTGCAGCCCCTCCGTGGCCCAGAGCTGCCTCCCTCCAGAAGAAGGGGGTTCCTCAGCCTGGCCACGCAGCGGGGCTGCTCTGGCAGCTGCTCTGCCCTGCCCGTCTCCTCTGCACGGGATCCTCAAGGGCTCTTTCTGCAAGAAGGAGTAAAATCCTCTCTGGCTGTGCTGGCCGGGGCCGGGGCAGTGAGTGGCTCTCTCTGCCTGGTGTGGCTGCAAGCCCTGCACCAGCCAGGGTGCCCGTGGCGACCACAGGACCAGCCTGGGCTCGCAGCAAGGACCTGCAGCAGGTCCCCATGTGTGAACCAGGGAGCGCTGAGTCCAGCAATGGGAAGCTTCTCCTCGAAGCCAAACCCAGAGAAATGAGGGCTGGGGTGGGCAGAGGTCCCAGAGCCCCTCCAGGGTGGTGCAGATCCCGTTTCTGTCAGCACCGACCCAAACGCAGCCCGTGTGGGGCAGCCAGGTGTGCCTTGTGCAGCTCCGTGCCGGGCAGGCAGCTCTGCCCCGCGTTCTCCCTCTCTCTGCTCCTACGGCAGCAGCCCTGGGTGCGATGGAGTAGAGGCTTCCCCGCGGACCCTCCTTCCCTGCGGGGAGCCGGGGTGTCCCTCCCTCCGTCCCCATCCCCCGCTGACACCTCCCGCGCCAGCTCCGCCGCTCGGAGGATGGAGAAGGTGGAGCAAGGTGAGATGAGCTCGCTCTCAGCTCCTATAAATAACCAACCGCGCCAGCCGGGCATCGGCCGAGCGGGAGGGCACCAGCCCGGGCCCCTGGGCACCGGCTCGGGCCGTCCGAGGCACAGCCGGGCTGGGCGAGCGGCGCTGCCGGTGACACGGAGCGTGGCATGGCATCAGCGAGCTGCGGGGACACAGCTCGGGTCCTGCCCAGCCCAGCCCCGCTGGCCCCGGGGCTGGCGTGCCCACACCTGGCTGGCAGTGACGGCTGGCCCCGGGGCCAGCGAGGTGCTGGCACCCTTCCCCTGTGGCACGGATGTGCCAGCCTGCTTGTGGCTGTTGCCAGGCTGTGCCAGGGTGCAGGTGGCATGGGTGGGGTGTCTTTGGGGTGTGGGCCAGGTTTGTGGGCAGCCTTTGGGACAGAAGGGGATGGCAGCTATTCCCCAGGGAATAAACAGATTTAGGAGGGAAAAGAGGGGCTTGTGGGGTTGATGCAGTGCCTGTGGGCATCAGGAAGACCTTGGTCCTGTCTGTCTGTCCAGGCTGTGCCTTTGGAGGCAGTTTTGCTGGAATTTCCCCCACCTTTTGACCATGAACCAAGAAGCAGAGCAGCTTTCAGGTGTGTGGGCACACAGGGAGAGCCACTGCCCTCCTGTCTGCAAGGAGGCCATCCTTCATCTGGTGGCAGCTGCTGAGGCGTGAAGCTGGATGATCCCAGCTTGGAGCCTTTGATCAGGGAGCAAAACCTTCATCCACCCCCAGATGTGACTTGGGAGAACTTGTACTGGTGTCCCACCATCTGGCCCTGCTGCCCCACCGGGAGAGGAGTGGGCTGGAGCTGATCCTTCCCCTCTGGATAAGGAGGTGCCTGGATGAGCTGGCCAGGGAGAGCTGAGGGATTGAGTGTGGATGTTCTCCCCTCCCCTGCTTTGGGGAAAAAAAAAAAAAAGTCACTGCCGGTGTGGTGAGTGGTGTGGTGATGACTCCTTCTGATGGGCTACATATAAAATCCCTTTCCTCCCTGAGGATGCTCCCCGTTGAAAGCTTTTATGGCATCTTAAAAATAGCCACGGAGGGGGAGAGAATGAGAAGATGGATAGGTAGGTGGATCCCTAATAAGGAGAGAGGAGGAAACAGCTCGAGAGGGAATGGAAAGACTTTGGTGAACGGCATGTGAGTGGCTGCTGAGGGAGGGGGTGGTGTGGCCATACCGAGCCCCTGAGCTGCGTGCCCAGCGGGAGCAGGAAACCCTATAAAAAGGCTTCCTGGGAGATCTGTG
The DNA here is from genome assembly GCA_013390105.1 of Tichodroma muraria. Taxonomy (NCBI): domain Eukaryota; kingdom Metazoa; phylum Chordata; class Aves; order Passeriformes; family Sittidae; genus Tichodroma; species Tichodroma muraria. The sequence continues at coordinate 316,452 of WAAG01067108.1, forward strand.
CCTTGCACGTGCTGGGGACAGGGCTGGGGCGAGCAGCAGCTCGGGCCGTGTCTCCCGCAGGCACTCGCCGCATTCTACAAGTAGCTGTTAAAAATAATCCGTGACTTAGCCAGCTGCAGCTGCTGCTCCTGCGTGGTTCCCAAAGAGCTCAGCCCTGCTCCTTCCCTGCCTCCAGGCTGGAGTGAGGGATGAGGTCGCTCCTGGACTTCTCTCAGGTGGCCTTTCCCACCTGGGCTGTGCTGCGGGAAAGGTGCCTGGAGCGGCCCCTGCCCTGGCTTTGTGCTGCCTGGCAGTTTGTAGTGCCCGGGGGTGAGATCTGGGGTGGTGGGGCTGGGCTGGGGCTCAGGGAGGGCGCTGACCCCCAGGGCCTGGCTGGAGCACCTTCCCGGGGCCGCCGGCAGGAGCGTCCTGCAGGGGGACAGTCCTGCTCTGCCATGTGGCACTGCCAGCACGGCGTCTCCCGGACCTGGGAGGTGGCTCCAGGCCCTTTGCTGTGCTTGTGGCAGCTCTCCCCATCACTCAGGGAAGATTTTCCCAGAGTGTCTCCAAGAAATGCTAATTGGCTTCTCTTGGTACAGCACAGCCACTGGGCACAAAGGGCTCTTAGTCAGCTGAGAGATCTGCCAGATCCTTCCTCTGGATCCCCTGGAGAGCTGGTGGAGTCTGCTGTGGCCACTGCTGATCCCCACATCCCCAGCTCCCATCTTGTCCCCAGGCTGGCCCAGACCTGTGGTCCCAATATCCAGTGGCACGAGGCACTGTGACCTCTCTTTGGGATGGGAACCCCCCCAAACTCAGCCCCTGGCAGGCGCAGCGTGGAGTCAGATGCTCCCCTTGTGCTGCAGGAAGGGTGGCTGGAGGGATGACAAGATTTTCCCATCCTGGGAACGTGGCAGGAGCCATCAGCTCTGCTCTGTTTGTCCTCCCGAACCCCTGGGGTGCCCCTGCCCACCCCAGCTCTGCCCCTGGCAGGAAAAGCCCTGTGCAGGTGGCTTTGTTTGGCGCAGGCAGCTGAGAAACACTCCTTGGCTTTGCCCCTGCTCCAACTGCAGGGAAAAAATGCTGCTAACAAGGCTCCTCTGTCACACCCGCCAGCCTGTCACATCCAGGCCATCTCCCCCTTGCTTTCTTGTCTTTTTTATCTTTTTTTCCTTCCCTCGGCTAGACAGGGACCCAGGGAAGCTGTGGAGAGTTAGCAGTGCCCAACTCCAGGGAATAGTGAAGCTGGAGAGATCCTGCCTGATCCTTGTGGGAGGTTCTGAGCCAGCAGCACCATCCTGGCTGGACAGTGTCCATCCCCTCCCCCCCTGGAGAGCAGCATCCTGCTCTGGGAGACTTGGGGCTGTCCAGCCTGGATAAGAGAAGCTTTGGGATCACCCAGTCGTGGCCTTCCAGTGCCTGAAGAGAACCTGCAAGAAATGTGGAGAGAATCAATTTACAGGGGATGGAGTGACAGGATAGAGGGCATGGCTGAACACTGACAGAGAGTGAGGTTAGATGGGAAAATTAAGATGAAATTCCTTCCCTGTGAGGGGGAGCAGGCTCTGGCACAGGGTGCTCAGAGGAGCTGTGGCTGCCCCTGAATCCCTGGAAGTGTCCAAGGCCAGGTTGGATGGGCTTGGAGCCACCTGGAATAGTGGAAGGTGTCCCTGCACGTGGGTAAGGGTGGAATGAGATGAGTTTCAAGGTCCCATCCAACCCAAACCATCCCATGATTCTACGCCTGGTCCCTGATCCCACCTTGCCTGCCTTTGGCTGAGAGCATCCCGTGGGTGTCCAGAGGGAGGGCTGGCCAGGAGGGGACACCTGCAGCAGCCCCAGCCCTCTCTCTGCCTGCTTGGTGGGTCAGGTGGCAGCAAGGGTCCAATTTGGGACACAGTCCTGCTCCCTGGCAGGCAGGTTTTGGCTCACTTAAAGCCATGCTCATTTTTCCCCCGCTGAAAGGGGACTTGTTCCCTGGAAAGCGCCAGCTCTGCCGGGCCCACTGATTGCCTGTTAATTGTCGCTAATGAGGAGCTGGGCGAAGTGGCATCCAGAGGCTCTTGGGGACAGACTGTCGCTTCGGCTTGGGAGGGACATCTCAGCGGGGAAGGCAGCCGTGACCTCGGCGTGGGTGAGCTGAGCTGCATGAATGGTTTGTTAACGAGGAACGCTCCAGTTCCTGTGCCCGCAGCACGGAGGGCAGCGCCGTGCCCTGACTCGGCAGCGGCCAGGGTTAAAGGGATCTCTGGTGCTTTCTTGTACACAGATGGATTTATTTACACGTGGGGAGGGGTGATGAAGAGGGCTAAACCCACCCTGCCCAGGAGGGAGTGATGCCTTCAGTTTCAGCTTCCATGTTTCCCAGACTCTGCTCTGCTCTGCTGTGTGACTCTGAACTCCACAGAAAGTGAGAGCAAGTTCTCCTCCCAGCTCAGGCACACGGAACAATCCTTTCCCAGCCCAGAGCCGAGGGCACCGCTGCAGCCTCGGCCCAAAAAGTGCAAACAGCAGGGAACTGAGGAGAGAATCTGGGAGATGGGACTGCATGGCCTGGAGCTGGGATTGGACAATTGACCCCAACGTGGAAATGGACCAAAGCTGATAAAAGTGGGAAAACTCGTGCCCAGGATCCATCTTGGGTGGAGCCACGGCCGGGCTCTTGCACTGCCCAAGGTGAATCCTGGGAAGGCCTTTTAGTAAATCCCTGCTTTATTGCTTGAACTCTGTCCAGGCTCTGCTCCAGGCATCAGTAGGACTCAACCTCCGTGGCCCATGAGCAGCAGGACCCACTGCCAGGGCTTGGCCCCTCACCTCCAGCCTGTTTCCAGTCCAAGGCCGTTTGTTCCCCAGCCCTGATGAAAGGCACCAAAGGCTTTTAGCAGGATTCAGCCTGCCTGCCCGGAGCTCCCCCTCCTTTGGAAGTCGGGATTCTGAACGCGGGAGCCAAGGAGAGCACGAGTGTGGGAAGGAGGAGGGGAGGGAGTTACATCTGTGCCGAGTCCCTCGTGTGCCCAGGGCAGTTCGCTGCTCGAGCTGTGCCTTGTCCTGTCCCTGTCATCCCCAGCCGGGTGTGGCCCTGCCCTGCTTGGCACCTCTTGCTGGGTGGCCCCACGTCCCCCAGCTGAGGCTCGGGATGTGGCTGGGGGTGTGAAGCCCCCTTGGGAGCGTCACACTGGTGCAGAGGTGTGGTTTTACTTGGGGAGGCTCCTCTCCCACTGCAGCAGCTCCTTGGCTCACCTCACCCACCTCCTTTTATCTCCTCTTTGCTAAAATGGCTGAGCTGCTTCACCAGTCCTTTTCCTGGGTGTTTTCTCACTTTTTCTCCCATTCCTGCCAGGCTTCCACGTACCTGCAACCTCCTCCTGCCCCCTCGATACCCATTCTTGTCCTCACAGCTGGTGGGTGAGGGTGAGGCACCAACAGGAGACTGTGTCTGGGCTTCCTGCTCAACTACAGCCAGGGCTGCTCTGCAGAGGGGGATCTTCCCTCTGGGAATTGTTATTTCATTAGAATAAACAGCCAAGTGGGATGTTATTTTCCATTCCCGCTGAGAGAAGTTGGAGTTGCTGCTTTCTGACCCAAACCCTGGTGTCTGGTTTTGGATTCTCTGCCTTTGAAGTGGGGAGGAGAAGTGAGAGTGGAGAGCATGGATGTGCTCTTGCTGTACAAGGGATTGGTGGTTGCACCTCTGCCTCCCACTCTGACCCTGGTCTGGGGCTCAGGAGAGCCCTAAGCCGTGCAAAGAATTGTCCTGTTCTTTGTTCTCCACTGGTTCCAGGCTCCTTTCACAACCAGCCACTGCTGTGGATTTGGGACTGGTTATTGTTTGTGTTCTGACCCCCAAAATACCATTTACGGGGCTCAGGCAGCCCTACTCCACTTGGGAAGCAGCAGGACAAAGAGCTGGCACAGCTGGGCTGAGAAATGTGCCTGGAGCCCAGAACTGGGGCAGGGTGGGAGAGCCCTGAGCTGGTGTGATGTGTGTGACCCAAAATGTGTGACCCTGTGCTGTGACCCAAAATCTGAGCCAGCTCATCTGTGCTGGCAAAGGGGAAGGTGCTGAATAATCTGGCCCATCCATCCCTCTATCCATCATCCATCCATCCCCTGAGGCTCTCTGAGGTCTGAGAGCTGCCTCAGGGCCCCTCTGGGGTCCCTGGCAGGTGTCACCTCCTGCACCAGAGTGGGACATTCACACTGGCAGGGGGACAGGCCATGTCCTGCAGGGATCCTCTGCTGGGACAGTGGAAGGAGACAGAAGATGTCCCAGTGGTGCACTCAGAGGTTGTGGTTGTGCTGAAGGTCATCCCAAGGGGAGCAGCCCCGAGGCAGCTCCATCTTCCACCACAGCTGTTTTCCCTCCCCATGGCTTCCTCCTGCCCCAGCCTTTGCTCCATCACTGTTTGCCTTTCCTGCTTTTTTTCCTTCCACCCCACCTTCCTTTTCTCTTCCCTTCTCCTGTTTCTCTCCTGGCAGCTTTGTTCTCCTGGCTGTGTACTGGGGTTGCCATGGTGACTGCCAGAGCATCTCTGCATCCC